>JAPYZA010000394.1:0-57606 GCA_030522685.1 Eupelmus azureus
TTGAATAATCCTCCGAAACGTCGACAATATAATAAATTATCTAGTAACACCATAGTTCGTTGATGATCAATTCCCTTCCAACATCATTTACAAGAATATTTATTTATATCGATTACAATAAATTGCTTTCTAATAAAAATGTAAAATTTAATAAAAAGTGAACGCATTGTTTTCGTAACTACTATCCCATAAATAGACTATTGCCTTCATGAATTTTTTTTTTCTGCGGTAAGCGCTTTTTTATGGCATCCGATCAATTCGTAAAATATTATGAGTTATTAAATTTTCATAAATGAATAAAAAAGTTTATATTTTAGTACATAAAAAAGTTTAGAGAAAATTCAATTAAAAAACTGTTGGGTATGATGTCACAGTGTACATTTTAATAAATATGTATACAGCTTATTTACCATACGTTCTTTTACATCTCGATAAAATTTCCTTAACAATAAATGACAACACTGTGCGCAACACAGCTACGACTCGGTCTGACCATCCGCAACACTTTCTACTTAATCTATCGGCGCGCTCATCACGAGCTCGGCTATCTCAACACCCTAACAACACTTTAACCAATTTCTTTAAAATTTGCTCTCAATGCAGCTGGCACTACTACGGCTTCGACAGTCTGGGCGCTTTATCAACAGTTTTGCCTGTAATCATCATCTGTATATCTTTATACAGCAGCCGAGCTGGGCGCTACGGCGAAGGACTCTCGTCGCTGCTTAAAGTGCGCACTCCTTGACTTCTCGAGTATTTATAATCGTCGAATCGGATAATAACCTTTTGACTGGAGAGCGCTGCGCGCGCTTCACGGGCTCTTATAAATCGTGAGCGAACGCTTGATTCGTAGAGCTAAGGAACGGAAGAATTTCTTGGAACTAGCGCTTTCTCTCTCCCTCTTTCTCACTCTTTCTCTCTCTTTCTTGCGCTCTCTCAACCCCTCGTTTGCCTTCGTTAAATTAGCGCAGAATTTCAGAGATTGCTTGAATACCAGAAAACGTATCTAATATTTTAAGATTATTAAATCTTTTCATCATTGAAATTCATTATATTTATTTTTTAAATAAGGCTTGTCATCTGCGCAGCTGCCCAATCACATAAATATACAAACAAATTGATTAAGAATTAGCACTGATATTAAAAAAAGTTTTAATAAGTATTTCAAAGTTTGCCATAGACTATAACTAAAGCAGACAATTAAATAGACCGTAATCAGGACCTATTTAAATCATCTTATGCTTAAGCTAATTATTGCATTTAAGTAGTCTGTAAAATTTATACTAACTAGGAGAGTGTCAGGGATACGGATCACGGATTTTGCTCAAACTTTGGGATACGGTTTCAGATGTTTTATTTTAATGAAATATTGAAATAAATACTATTTTTCAAACCTTTGTTATTTAGCCTATTCGGATGACTGTCAAATAAAGCTCCGTAAAGTTAAAAAATCTAGAAAAAAAACACAATTTTTAAAAATATTTGAAAGAAGCTATAATAAATGTTTTCATATCCACAGTAAACTTGTCTGTAAAGAATGATAATTTTCTTTTTAGTTCTTCAATATTTCCCAGTTTTCTCAGCGCCGCGATTTAGTATACAATTTCCAAATGTAGAAAGGCTATTAACATCCAAACGTGCAGAGTTCTGGTTGGCCAACCGCAATCATATCTAGGACTTTTTCACCTCTCGCTTTTTTCCGGCTTTCTTAGCCAGTTTCTGTCCACTGCTCGCGCGACCATTCGGCAGTCGTGGCGCTACATTGCCGTTTTTACAGCGCGTTTCCCCGCGAGAATAAGACAACGGCCATCCGGAAGCAGGCCACTATAAGCTGGCGCACTAAGCGAAATTGGTCGTCGCCGCGCAAGGCCAAAAGAAAACCTCGGCGATGAAAATTGGTATTCCGCGAGAGGAGCCATCTTATGTGAGAGCGAGTGCGCACAGCTGAGCATGTACAGCGAGAAAGAGACAGAGAGCTCAGTGGGTAAAAGATGGCGTGTATAAAGACGACGGCGTTAGACTTTCCCTCTCTCTCTCTCTCTCTCTCTCTCTTTCTACCTCCTGGCCTGCATTATCCCGGAGAGTAATTCTGTCAGAACGCGAGCGCGGTAATGCGTTTCTTGCGCGCACCCGCGCGCAACTCCGCCATTACGTATTAGCACAAGTAGGTAAATTCTGAGCAAGCGAGCGCCCTGCAAAACTGGCTGGATGCCAGGCCCGCAGCTGCACGCTGGAGACAGACTCTGGAGCGCGTGCTTACTCAAAAAGAGAGAGAGAGAGAGTACTAGGCTGTGCCGGGATTCATCGATCGTGAGTGAGAGGGCATTTTGAAAACCGCGGGTATAGTGGATATTGTTTAGCTCCCGAGATTGTCTACCGAATTTGTCATTTACGGTTGCAAAGGGAGATTGGATTTTTATATCAGTAGATTGGTATGAAAATACTAGGAAAGTATACAGATGTCGGATGTTGTGCTTGAAATAAGAAAATTAATTTTTCAGTATTTTATGACACTTGAATTTTTTAAACAATGAAGGGACATGAACAATAACTGTTTAAATTGTTAATTTTACTTGCGCTGTTTATTTTATGATTTTAGAGCACTGAAAATAAAATACTTCAATAACGAACATGATTTTACGCTTCACAATATTAACGAATCGTAATTTGTAAAATGAAAAACATTATACGACGAGTATGTCATTAAAACTTTACGAGTTTTGTTATTAATTTAGAAATTTTGTAAAGAATTTGCGTCGAATTGACTGCGCGTAATAATAATTTTAATTCAAGAAATTGATTTCACATGAAAACGCATAATAAACCCATCTCTTTAAAATTAATCAGGATTTTGAATCGTAAATTTATGTACAGAGTATTTGATATCCGTGCACTTTCACGGTATATATCAATTTCATTACATAAATTAAGTGTATCTAGTGATAAAATTTTATTACGTGTATTCATCAGATTTCGGCTTAATTACTTTTAATCATATAATGAATTTGAACACAGAGATCTGCATTGCACACGGGACACAATATGAAAATGAGAAAATTATATTCTAAGATCATTTTTGTTAACATAATCTTGATAATGTAAAACTTAATTACACAAATCAATATAAGAATTTAGTAAAAAAAAAACGTTTATTAATTTCATAGAACGATTCTGAGAATTCAACGTGCAGGCGTTATAAACGCATTGATAGTGCGCTTTCAATATTACTCTAGTCCCTTAAACTGACTGATGACCTACTCTCAAAGTTTGCACTTCGACGCTTTGATACCATGTGAATAACGATTATTATAATTCGCTCACAGCAAAAACTTAATGGCTTCTGCGGTAATTAAGAGCATTGCATTGAAGCAAAGCAAAATGTATATAAACAACTATTTTTAGTTATTTATTAATAACAACGGTATTGATAATACATTGAATTAAAGATAAAGCAAACCAAAAATAAGGTTGTTATTCTATGCTTTCATATTTGAATTTTTTAGTATTCTTATCTAAAGCCTCCTATGATAAAAAAGTAGAGCAAAGCCCGATCTGTTCACAGCTATAAAAGAATCTAATATTATCTGAAATACTATTAATCGAGTTATAAATTCATTCTATTTATCGTTAAAATAAATATAAATTTATTTTCTTTGCCTTAAAAATGAGAAAACTGATTAGTTTAAATTATATTTGAAAAAATTTTCTAATAAACTGTTCAAAGTTTCCTTTAATATAAACCTTAAAACTTTTTTATTTTAAAGTGTTTGTAATCTTTCTCAAAGTTTAGAAATTTTATCAATTTTGTACCTTGCGTTATTATTTTTTTTTATTTTTTGTTTTTCATAAAATATATCTTAAAATAAATTTTATAAACTTAAAAATGTTATGCAACAACATATCAAAGAAAATTCTTGATATATATTATATACTACTGCAATTATAAGATTACGTTATTATTACTATAAAAAGTAATATATCTTATATTGAATTTTTTGAGTTTTTGGTGAGATCACAAAAAAGAAGTAATAGCTCGTCCTAGAGCACTCACGTAAAAACGCTAAAACCGCAGACTTTAATTAAAGGACCGTGCGGTTACCGATAAAGATTCCTCTCACTAAAGCCGCTGTGAAAGCTCAAATTACTGATTTACAGTGATTTTCGAATTCTTGTTAGTTATTTGAAAATTAATTTAATAATGATTCCACAATAAAGCTCTCGCAATCGAATTCTTGTAGGAAATTTGTATAGTAGTTGTGTGAAGGATCAGCTAAAATTTTTTAGTGGATTAATTGAAAAAATTCGAAATTTCGTGTTTAGTTAACTAACCCAATAAAAAACAAAACAACTGCTGAGCCCACATTCGCAGAATTTTTATTATTTTTCTCCGTCGATCAAAAGTCTCAATTCCCTCTTGCACTACCAATTAAATTAACCACCGTTATCGAAAATCGCGTAACCTATCCTTCAGCTCATCGTGTATTAACGAAAAGACGGCGCTGCGCGCGCGTCATCCGTCATAATAGCGAAAATGGCACCGATACACAGCGACGCAGCATCCGACCCGCGGGCTAATAAGCGCTAATGCAAAGGACGATAAATTCACGCGGACGCGTATATTAGCCATGGCGGGCGCATATTGCGCCGCATACATGGAATACGCGTCGCAGTGGTGCTGCCACTGCTGCTGCAGCGAAACGAATAAGCGAAGCTCTGTTGCACTCCCTGATGGACATTGACACGGGATCCGAGGATGAAAGAGAAACAGAGAGAAAGAGCAAGAGAGACAGAGGGAGGGACATAGAAAAAGAGAAAGAGGGAGAGAGCGAATTAAAGGCCGATCCGAGGTCAGCTGGTAGCGAGACTGCGCTGGAAAATGGATTGCGGCATCCCAGATTTTGCGTTGCCTTCCCGTGTGGCCTTGTCTTCCGTAGGTGCTGGACTTTATGCTGGTTTCCGATGTCAAGTATTGGACTGGTGGCGGCGTGAAATTACGCGAAATTATTGGAGCCATGAAAGTGAATTGAAAGCGCGTAAGCTCTCTGTACGGGACATAATGATGTATGAGCTCCAAGCGAGATAAAGAAGATAAAGGGGATGCCATTCTTGTTTTTCTTTTGCCCCAGGCACGCGCTTTCTACTGCTTCTTTTCTTTTTTTGCGTCTAAGTCGATTGCCGGTGTATAATTAAGGACGAGATTTATGATTACGTTTTGGCCGAGATTAATCGTCGGCTATCATTTATTCAAGAGCCGTTAATGAACGTAACTACTGTTGCCCGCGTATGGAGTGTTTTATGATACGGTCAATCGTAACTGCCTGATCGATTGCGTTTAATTGCAAGCCTGAAATTACTTGAAGATTTCGATTTCCTAGTTTGATGAGCACAGATTGCAAATGGCATAAAGTTGATTTAACAGTATTGCGATATTTGCGTTGTGCCTTTTTTGGATTAACATAAATTTGATAGAGGTCATTTGCAATAATTTTAGAATTTGATTAGCACTGGTAAATAACGCTATTGGTAGAATCAGTAATTATTGTTTTTGGTATTTATCAATTAGTAATTAATGAACACAAGCATTCGAACAATTATTATCATTTATAGGTATGTACAATATTTTGTTCGATCTGCTAAAAGAAGATATAATAATATACCTATATAATACAGACGATGCACTGTTGAAAGTCCAGTGCCGTTTTTAACACACTTTGTGTGTTAAAAAGGCACACAACTACACATTTTTTGTGCAATATGAATTATTAACTAAAAATACACAGATAATGTATAGTTTTTCGATACAACACATTTTTATTATGTTTTGATCACTGTACAACACAAAGCATACACATATACTGTGGTATATAGGAATATTTTATATATACACATAAATAACACAAAAAATGTGTAGATACACAGAAATGACACAAAAAATGTGTAGAGAAATACACATATTTCATTTTCAATATACACAGTATATGTGTTGCATTTTGTACACATTATTTTTGTAGTTCTTGATCTTACTACACAAAACACAAAAGTTTTTATAGTGTGGTATTCAATTTCGTAATCAATGATTATATTATACTTTGATATGTAAATTTGGGTTAATTATGAAGCAACAAGAAAGCAAATTAATTTGTATCGGAATAATTGATATTAACAAAGCTTAAGATTAAACCATATTGAAATAAGCTTTACACGTTATACAAGAAAAACGTTAAACAAATTTAAAGATCGAAATGTAAAAGAGTTTTATATATTTGTTTATCAAATGCATGAATGTTTCAGTTATAAAATTCTATGCTTACAAAAGTTAACTCAAAATTGTATCCACCCACAGAAAATTTACTTCGCGGCCCAAATGAAATCTGCGCTAAAAAAAATTGTCTGAAATATCCAGGTGATTTTTTATGTACGCCTCAGGCAGCACATAAATAAATTGACACCGCCCGCGTACACACCGAGAGAGACAGAAAAAGACAGAAAACGAAACCGAATTACAAAAACAACGAAACGCACATTGTAAAATGGAAAAAAGCTGGATTGCTGGATTACTATAGTTTTGGTAAGAGAGAAGAAAAAATGAAAAACAGTAGTGAGGACGACAAAAACACGGGAAAACCCAGAAATAACGCATGGGCCGTTTCATTGTTACAATTTTGCTGGCGCGATAAGCCCTTGGAATGAATGCACGCTCTCACGTTTCGATGTCAATGTGTCAGAATCGTGGCCTTCCCTCGCCCTCCGGCTCATGTAAATACAAGAGCGCGAGCGCGAGTGGACCGCGCATCACTCGGGCAGTGCTTGACGAACGAGCGCGCAATAAAAAAAACTGGAAGCGGTATAAATAAATAAATGAATATACAATGCGCGCGGTCTGCATAAATGACAAATTTATAAGCTCGATGAAATTGCCGGTGCTCGCACCGCCGGACGAACTTGGATTATCACACATCACTATTTACTCTATGAAATCATGAGATTCCTGCCACCAAATCAATTCTGAATCCAAATAAATCCTTTGAAATATCTGAAATTAAATAAATTTAATTAGGGTAATTAAATATTTGAAATTAAATTCTTTTACCTGATAACAAAGCTAAGAAACAAAGGATAAGCAAACAAATCAGATCTATCTAGTTGTAAGCTGACCTACGCGAAATCCAAAATTAGAGAATTCAGTTCACTTCTCTCATCCTAGAGTTGCTTTTGTATGTTCTGAACCGTTCATTCTCGTCTACGTGACTACTATGCACCAAGGCTCTTCTCATTATGCCTCAATCTGATTTACGTTGTGCAGCACCCACGAACTAGTAAGAAGTACAAGCGATTCTTTGAATGTAAATAAATACAAACAATGAATTTTTATGTTAATAAATATATTTACAGTATTTCTGTTCAGAAATTTTAAGAAAGGTGTCTGAATGTAAAATCATGTGAACTGATTTACTGTAAAGAAGGTGAAAAAAACACAATCTCATATAAATTTAATAACTTGGTACTCCTGAAACTTCTCCATGCCAAAATCAGAGTTGTAAATTTTCTGCATATTGTATTGCGAACTACGTTTCTCATAAGTCGTCGAGTGAACTCTCTTAACACTTACTTTCAAATTTGTTTGTACAAGTCCTACTGTTCAAGTTTATATTATTTTAAATTCTGAGTTGTTTTAACGAATGTTTTCATACTTTGAACAATTGAAACAAAACTTTTTTATACGGAAGTACTAAATTTCATTAAAGCCTATGCCTACTGCATCTGCCACATAAATAAATTAAAATTCCATTTTAAAACTGCTTTTTTGCCCAAAAAAGTCTTAGTGTAATCCTCGAAGTAAAACGCTTTTACTATAAATTTTGTTCTCCCCACAAAATGGTTTTTCCACTCTCCTCGTATTCTTATCCCCAAACAGGAATGAACCGCTAGTGCGCGCTTAACCTCGTTCGCACACCGTGCCATTTGCATACAAACAGGTTTACTTCTCAATCAACAGTAATTCCGAGCCTTACACATTCTACCTCATGAGAACTAGAGTCCCAACAAAAGCAGCGCCTATCTTGGCCACATTCGAAACCAAAGAAAATAAAAATAGAAGACCAATCCACCTCCATTAAAATCGCAGACGACATTCCAATCCAGCTGTCAAACCAAAGCTCCCGGCACGTCTCTGCAGAATATCAGAAAGACACGTAATCCGCGACAATAATTCTCGCGCGCATCAATGAGCCCTGTACGTGCGCATGGGCCGATCGTGTGACAATCAAGCCACGCCCGCGCGTGTGTGTACACTCGGCGCCTCTCGGTGGGCGCGCGTTAAATCAAGACCGAGACGATCCCAGCTACGTACGTGAGCGTTGCAACGATAGCCTCCCTATCTCCCTCCGGATCATCCGGGCTTCGGGTTTCACTTTGATATGTTCTCTCTCTCTCTCTCTCTCTCTCTCTCTCTCTCACTCACTCGCTCACGGTTGGTCATCGATATACGTGCGTATGCACCCGCGCCGCGACACCTAATCTACATGCGCGAGGCTGGAATGATATCATTGCCATTCGATACACACGGACATGGATGATTGTCCGAGTGTGCCTCTGAATCGAGATATGGTTTATAGTTAATGTGCAATGCGTTATGCAATTGCGAGAGAACTGAGTGACGTTTAATTCACGTTGAATAATTTAGGTTTTCGTAAAATAAGTCATTGGTATTATTGCCCGGGCCGATGATTTAGAAATCAATTAAAATTATTGCCGAATCACTTGATTTACTATCTAACGTAATTATTTTATTTTTTGCTAAGAAGAAAATCCCTTATTTTGTCGCCAATTTATCATTGTATTAGGTCAGGTGATAAATAAGGTGATAAAATAATAATGATTTTTTTACAATGAATAAATTGGATTAAATCAGATGATAAATCAAGAGACTTTTTTCCTTAGCATGGAATTAGATAGCCATTTTAGATAGTTTATTGTGCTGAAATGTCAGGTAACTTTACAGCTGATTAATCATTTATAGATTTCCTGTAACGCTGCTTTTCTATAGATAATGTAATTACTGACTGTTATTTCACTATTTATAAAGATGTCGAATACCCTCGCCCATATCATCTGACTTCATCCCGTATCCTCAAACAGCTGTTGGCACAGAAACATTTTCATTATCGCGTTTCCTATCCAGAAAAATACCCCTCACTCAAACAATCCCTTTTAATTTCCCCCAACGTAACAATCTCATTCTCGCCCTATAGCCTTCGACCAAAATACACCGGAGCCGACATACAGAGCATTCGCTTTCGTGCCCGCTTTGTGCGCCCTATAGAGAGAGGGAGAGAACTGGCAATCGCGTGTTTAGGGCTCAGATAGAGCAAATCGCGCATACGTACGTTTGTACACCCAAGTTTGATTGAGTCGTGTTCTCTCCTACTCTCGCTTAACCCGATCGCTCTTCTCTTCATTCGGCGAAACGCATCGCACTGCAGCTGTAATTCCGGCCCCACCTCCTGCCGCGAGGAGCGCCAGAGAAGTATGAGCCAATTAAAAGGGCGCCAGGTGGATGCGCGAGCTTTCCGTTGCCTCCTCGCGTGCCGTGTGCACGTTCGCTCGCAGCTAGGATCCATTGTGTTTTGCGCGCGGGCTTGCAGGAGTCCTTTTTTTCAGGAGCTCGGCTTTTACCGCCGCTACTGCGGGTACAGGTACGGCTTTTTGAAAATGGATGGGTATTTTTGCGGAGATCCGCCGGAGCTTTCCGAGCTTTTAACCGTATGGAAGTGTGAGGAGGATGGGAAATTTTGAAATATTAGTTTTTCGATATGGATTTTTCGTTTTTATCTAGATGACTGAATAATGTTATCTTAAATATTAAAGAGTTTTATACAGTGATTTAAGAAGTTCTAAGATTTTTAAAAAGTCTCGATTACGTAATTAAATCCTGTATTGATAAAATGTTGATCCCATACTAAAAATGTGGAACAACAAGCTTGAAATTTACTTTTCCCACATACTCGCGAATCATTAAACTGAGCGCGTGGATTCGTTAACAACTCCCCCGCGGCAGAACCTGATACTCTATCTAGTTCCAGCCGTTCTACAGTTTCATTCTACTTTCAAGTAAAGAGGTCACAGAAAATAAACGACACACTTAAAAATGGAAAATAAAAGCAGGCAATAGTAGTAGTAGTAGAGGCACGGTAAAGTGGGCGGAGAGGGGGGGTCGGATAAGAGAGATAAACAAAGGGCGAAGGGCAGAGCAATCTTTGGAGCATTAAACACGCACGGTGTGTGTCTCGTTTTTGCAGGGAGCGCCGAGGCGTGGCTGAAGAGCGAGAAGCATGCCGAACTCGGCACGGAGATCCAGCTGCCGTGCAGTCTGAATCTACCCCAGTGCATCGCGCTCCACAGCATCAAGTGGTATCAGGGCAACGAGAGGATCTTCGTTTACAGCGCCGACGGTGACATGACCCTCGGTAACGAAGAACTCACCTCCAGGTACGTTCCATGCATATATACGCTCTAGTAATATACTGCTGCGGCGAGCTTTTAGTATGCGGCAAGGACGACCGAGTGAATGTAAAAGTTGATTAAAGAGCCGGTTCAAAAGAGATTTTGATCTTCTTCAATTTATTTATACATGCAAATACATCTTTTAATAACGCTTTTTAGGAAAATTGTATTTTTATAATGTTAAATGTAAATTAGGTCTTACGTTTATCGCAAAACTATTCTCTAGTTATTGGCATTTGAAACAACCTCCTAGGTACTTTAAAAATAAAACTGTTTAGATTTTAAAAATTATTTGATATAAAACAGTTCAAGTCAATGTTGTATATATCATTAATACAAATAGAACTAGAGTTTGAAGTAAAATCACTATTTTTAACAAATAATTGTATACTAAGTATACGTTGGTTCATGCAAATCTCTGAATCTATATTATCGGTTTTGACCTACCAAAACGGATTCTTATCTCTTTTTTTAATGTTTTTATTTCATATCAATTTTTTTATTTGAAAGACTAAATCTTGGAATTTTGTTGTAAGGTATTAAAATTATTTATTTTTTATCTTTCACTGTAGAAATTTAAAAAAAGTTTGTTAATTATGATTATTTTACATTTTTTATACTTTTATCAAACAAAAATTATTTTTTGACTAACCCTTAGTTAAATGACTTCTTTTTTCGTATATAACGTAGGACTTAGAATGTTAAAAAATGATATTGAAGTAATAAAACTATCATATCTACGGTTTACTGCAACTACAAAATAAATCAAGTAAAATTGCCATGGAAAAACGATTTAATATAAATTTTTGTCGATTTCTTTAGAAAAAACTGATACCGGTATTTATACGACTGAAATGTTGTTGCATCAGAAACTATAAAATAGACCTAGTATTACTTTTTTTCTTGCTATATTGACTATACTCATCAAAGTCAATATTAAGATCTCTAATTCTCAAATCAAATTTATTTCCTCATACTTGCACTAAAACAATAATTTACTGAAAACAATTAAATTTTTATTTAGATCATACTTACTAAATATTTATTTAATTCAAACGATATTTGCCAACTTTAATAAAGAACTTATTTTTAGATAAATATTTTATAAGTACTATCTCAATGAAAATTTATTTATTTTCAGAGAGGCTATCACTGAAAAATACTTATCGATTTTGTCCAGGCTATTATAAATACGTAATACGATTCGTTGATAAAAACATAAAGTAAAGCAAAATCAGTAACAGTCTATATCGGTGTATCAAGAAATAGATTGGTCATCAATTTTTCAGAAATGAACTTGCATTTATTTCGGAGCATACCTCGCAAATAAAATTTTAACAAGGCTGTTTTTGTCTTCCGTGGATAGCGCTAAAACAGGGATTCTATGACGGTTCCGTGAAATCCAAAGAGAAAATAGAATTGCGAGCGCGTACGGCCATGATTGTAGAAATATTGTTTTTACCATTCTTTTTTCTTTCTTTCATCAAGACAATAATCGCATGATGTATCGAACAATAATTTTTTTCAAATCTCTATACCAGTTCAGGGATGAAATATAGGCGTGTAATTATGTAGACGAGAATCCGACAGGCAACTCTCTAAAAGTTAAGGAGTAAATCCATGTAAAAATTTAATCCTTAGAAAAATTTACTCTTTATAAGGAGTATATTTTTAAATTTACTCCTCATAAGGAATATGTAAATCTTGGCAAATTTAGAAATTTACTTCTCACAAGGAGTAAAATTTAAATTTTACTCCTTATGAGTGAATTTCACAAAATTAAGAAATTTACTGCTTATAAGGAGTAAATTTTTGTCGACTTCCCGAAATTTACTCTTTATAAAGAGTAAATCATTTGATTTACCAACTTTTACTCCTTATAAGGAGAAAATGTTGCTAAGGAATAAATTTTGACATGGATTTACTCCTTATCTTTTAGATAGTACGCAGGAATATCGAGAAATCTATGATAGAGCTCCCGCTCGCGCGCTTTCAGTTTATCTTTATCCTCGGTATTTTTCATGCCCCGGGAAAAAGTGTATTAAGGAATTCAAATTTCATCGATCCCTTCTCTCCTCTATTTGCATTGCCAAGAATAATCCATCACACACGATTCGTAAAACCTCGAGGAAGTAGGTCGGATTTTGCAGCGCGCATTTAACTCGATACAGCGCTCCAAGAGAGAATTTAATCACTCCTCAGCTGTGCGCTTAATCAAACTATTATACCCGAGCCATCGCACGAGCAGCCAGCAGCTACACGATCTTTGTTAACTCGAGGCGCTCCTCGACTAATATAAGCGCGCGCCGCGCGAAGAAAAATGGAACGAGACAGGTAAAACGATCGTTAATTAAAATTCGATTGTCGCGAGGGGGCTGCCTGTCGAGGGGCGGGAGCCACGTGAGAGTACGATAAGGCTTGATTAATTGAGACGAACAACACGCCACGAGGCTCATGTTAGAGCGGCACACTGCTCGCTTCGCACCGGCTGCAGATTAAGGCGCGTGCATTTTATTTGCTCGCTCGCAAAAATTTTATTTTATTAAGGCTCGTTGGGTATATTGGTGTTTTGATACGCTACTGGTAAAGTTTGTATGCTGATGAAAATGAAAAGTTACACTGTTGTAAATTTGAAATAATGTTATTTATGCAGTATTGTTACTTACTAAATATACTTTCCGAGTTCGCTTGACTTGTGCAAATAACAAACGGCAGCTCTGCTTTAAGTAAATATACGAAGTTTCTCACGCAGAAGGAAAATGTATTCAATGAGAATAACTTTTAATTTTGTAGAACAGTAAATACGCTTCGCAGTTAATTTCACGACTTTCTTTTTACGCCAATTATAGTACGAGTTACGCGCTAGTTTTTTCATTCTTTCCTAATATTTAATGTAAAAGTTACGAATCTCTTTGTGAGTAGAGCTCAGGCAAATACGGTATTTCCACATTTCTCAAAACAATGACAATGCACGAAAATAAACCCCGATTAGTTAAAGGTGTACTTTACTATAGTAAACGTACACTAAAGTGTGAGAAACTCCACTGTTTCTTAAACTTCTTTTCTTTGGAAACAAACAAGATCCACAATAATTTCAAACAATCTTCAGAAAAGTTAAAAAAATTTTAGAAAAATAATAGCAATAATAATAAAAGTACAACCCATAAACACGTCCCCTTTCCTGCAAGTAAGACTAAAGTAGCATTTCAACGCTGACCGCAGCACAAACTCCCTCCTAACTCAATCTCCCGAGCACGTTTTTGGCTGTCCGGAACCAGACAACTACACTTCCTCATCCGTACACCATCCTAGCTCGCGCCGGCGTCCACACGGCAGCCCACAGCCACAGCAGGGGTCTAACAGCTTACGTACAAATCAGGCGGTGGATAGGCATATTTGATTTGTAATTAGCATTAAACGCCAGGCGCAGCTTGAAACATAGATATTAATTTGCTCGGGCCGGCTGCGCTTCACGTTAACGAGGCTGGCTATCGTCCAGACTTTCCAGAATGGTGGGGAGCAAGTCAATTTGGTCGAGCGTTGGGCCGATTGATATTACGGACGGAGGAACATGTGTGTCGCCTGATTCGTGTGGTTCGTTCTGCAGACCTGCGCTAGACGTGCAGCCTGGCGTGTGTGTTGTATGCTCAGCACATAGGGAAAGAAGCTGTGCGTCGCCGTACAGTTTACTTGATGACGATTGTTGAGAAATTATAGTTTAGTCAGACTAGTGCTGAATTTTTCAATGACTATAGTTTTTGTTATTGATCTAATTACATCATTTATTTAAACAGTAAAATTAGTACATTTATTATTCAAAAAGAGTTGAACTCTTGGTCAATCGACTTTCAAATTTAATTATTAATGTTGCAATAATTAATTAATTAATTTAATTATTAATTCATTTGCAATGCCGAATAGAAAGTTAAATAGGTACTATTTTGAACCCAACTATTTTAGGGGTGAATCAGAATGAAATAGGCCCTAATTAGTAACCAATTAATTCAAGAATAGTTAAGTTCTATTCATTATCTATTCGAGACTTTTTTAAACTTCTGAAACTATTTATATAAATTTAATCAAATTAAGCATAATATCTGCATAAATATTTTCGTCTCCGACAGCTCTTAAAATTGAAACGATTATTTTAAAATTTTTAAAATAAACCATAATTTCGAAAAGTAATGCTCTTTATTATAGGAAACATTATAATTGATTCATGTATAAGCGAACCAAAAGTTTTATTGAGTACGATACCTCACTGCATATAGGTTTTAAAGTTAAACGCAGTCAGCTTACTTTGTCTCTTATGCAATATCTATTATTTACAAAGGAAATTAAAAAAACCATCATGCATAGTCTAGGATTTTACTTTAAACATTCGAAATGTTTTTATTTAGCTATTGTTGCTTAAAACGTATTATTTACAAAAGACGTAAAAAAATGATGTGAACGAAAATACTTTCTACTTTTCGGGAAAGTAGTTTTATTTCTCGTATTTTTAAAGGCGAAGATCCATTAGTTTCGTTGCAGTTGTAAAGGTGACACGTGAACATTACTGTGCTATGATTTACTGCAGCTCCAATACTCGATCTAAAGTCGACGAGTGCCAGAAAAGATTGAATGCTATTTGAAGGAAAAATTTTAACTAAAAATAAATGTATGGCTATAACCGATCAAATATAATTATATGCTTTAAATTCTGTCGAAAAACTTTATACTTATGCTTACTATAATCTAAAAATTAAATTTGTTATTTGTAATTTATGTAGATTTTTACAAGTTTTTCATTGGAATCAATATTTAAGTCATCAAGAATTTATTCATGGAAAAAATAAGCTATTTAACAAATTCTCTTTTAAAGTATTATAAAAAGGTTAACTAAACTATTTAAGTTGTTCTTTGTTATATTTCCAAATAGATATTTTTTAATTAGGCCCTAATTCAATTGCCTAATTATTCTTGCTGTAGAAGGTTGTTGAATAGAGCCTTGTCTAATTAGGACCTTATTAAGTTACGAAATTTTCAAAAACAATTAATTTTATTAGCTTCTGAAGAAAAAAATTATAACGCACATTAATATTTTACCTTTTGTACAATCAGATTTTCAACCAAATCACAGGCAATTTCTTTCCGCACACAATGAAAGCGAACTAAAAGAACTGACCCAATCGTCGCTCAAGCTTGTGAACGGAAAAAAGCGCCGCAATCGCCGCGCAATAAAACAGCCCTGAAACAACGTCGAAGGTGCCGGCAAATAGCCAGGCGCGCAGCCCTATCAACCGGCTACCTTCGCGGCTAGGAGCTTATCCCTTTCCGCAAGGCCGTGGCGGTGATCGGGGCCGATGCGGCGTTAATGGCTCCTTGCGCTCTCTGCGCACGTGAATGGAAACAATGGCCGCTGTTGCCCTCCTTCACTGTATATGTATATACATATACCTATAAGAAAAGGAATGAGAGAGAGAGAGAGAGAGAGAGAGAGGGTAGCTCGACTCTATAAGGCCGTAGCATAGCGGGCAGCTGGATTTAAGCGGCTATAAAGGCATCGCTTAAATCGCCTTAAGCCTTTTCAGGATGAAATTTAGCGAGCCGGGGCGGCGGCGGCGAGACCGAAAGGAGGCTTTTATTACTCCCGTCGAAACTATCTACTTTGCGAGAGGCGAATTCGCCCGCTCTCTTGGCTTTATACAACTATACAATGCACCTCCCAGCTCGTTTGGTACACAGACGAATGTGAGGCGGGCCGACTTCTTCTCGAGTGCTTCATTTTTCAGCGAAACAGCGGAAATACTATTACGAAATAAGGGCACCGCGAGGACTCTCTCAGCTCCTAAAAATTACCCTACTCGTAGCTACACTAGATAATTGATCAACTTTTATCAAGTTTGAGAAGAATGTTGAGAGGACGTTACCGGGATTAAGAAAGACTGTGCTTGGGAATAAGGAGAGGTTTCATTGTAACG
This sequence comes from Eupelmus azureus, assembly GCA_030522685.1. Taxonomy (NCBI): domain Eukaryota; kingdom Metazoa; phylum Arthropoda; class Insecta; order Hymenoptera; family Eupelmidae; genus Eupelmus; species Eupelmus azureus. The sequence continues at coordinate 16,467 of JAPYZA010000394.1, forward strand.
TCGGCGCTTGACTTTTCTCCTGAACAGGATTTTTCGCGCGGTGCCCTGAAGAACAATGCTCTTCTCAATGTCGCGTTAGCTCCGCCTTTCCCGAAAAAAATTCATGTGTCAGACGTAACGGTGAATAATGGAAGACGTGTTCTAATTCGTCGAAAGTCTACTGTTGGAATCGTACAGTATTCATTTGTGCAAAATGGAACAGCGATGGCCAAAGCGATATATTATTGACGCATTACTAATTTTTCATTTTTCTTATACAAAAAGCAAACGGTTAACAATTTTCAAATACATGACGCAAATAAAAATGAGAAAACGTTAGCGTTTTAACAATGCAATAACGATAAATATTCTTAATTTTAAAACCCGAATCAGGGTAAAATTTTCAAATTTAAAATTACCACCGTAAAACGAACTCATAGCAATAACGGCAACGGCCTCGGCAATAAAATAAGAATAATCACAATTATCGGCTTTGATATTTCGTGCGCGCCTCATTGGAGAATTTACAATCGCATGATTTTGCCGGGCTGCATGCAGTCCTCGCCGCTCTCGTGCCTAACGAGAAAAGCCGCGCTGCCAGCACGCGGCCGGCTCGACGTAAACCTACATTCGCGATATTTAGCGCGGCTCAGCGAGGATTTATTAGTAACGTTAAATGCAAAATTTGACGTCGCTCGCCTTGCGCGACGTCATCGCGCGATGCATTTCCAGAGTTATGTACAGCGCTTTGCACATTGCCAGTGAACAGCCGTCTCGATCTAGTGCAGCGTTATTTTGGAACGAATGATTTTCTCTTACGAGTGTTATATTTTTTTATTTAAACTTTCCAACAGCTGGATGTCTGTCTAGCGGCGTTGATGACTTTAGTCTGCTGACGTTTTGCAAAGTGAAAAGCAAGCAACGTAATGATTTCGAACTGTACTTTGATGTGTTAAAATCGACGGTTAAATTAGATGTGGAAATTCTTTCTGATAGGTAGAATGAAATTCAAATATTCATATGCTTTTAGTATTAAAACATCATATTGAATCAGACGGCACTTTTAAGTTTTATTTTATTAATTTTCACTCCGAAAGTATCGTAATAAATAGGAAGTTCCGCGGCAAAAAACTATCCATAAAATCGACAGAAAAAAGCAAAGCTCATAAAAAAGTCCATCTGAGATATTTCCATCTGCGCTTTTGATCAGTGAGAAAGCATCGTACAAATTCAAAGCAACGAATCTGCATTTTCTCACGTACGTTCTTTAAAGCCGTAAAGATGTAAAAGAAGTGTCCCGAGCATGCTATATCGGTAAAAAAATCAAGATGCATTTTTATGATAATGCCTCCTATTGAATGATACAATTAGTTATTGGTTTATACGATAATTTTATTTTACATTTAACGCGCAATTCGAAGTGTTTCACAAGTTACAATTTCTTTCTATATTATCAATTTGAAAAGAAAAGAAACGTGCATACATACAAAAAATCATTAATTGTGATTAGTTCTTCATTATTTTATATTCATTAATAGTAAAAAATATTTTGATAGTTACAAACAAAGTTGAATGTAAAGTATATTTATTAATTCTTATGACGTCTGACAGTGCCTGACCTGTTCTACTTGATACTTGATAATAATTCATATCTATTTTAAGTGCTATAAATCTATCTTAAATTATTATCAAGTTCATCACTCTGACACTTATTTAAGGAATAACACTTTTTCCCTATATACTGCCAGTGCAGTCGATAAAAACCAATTTTTTTTTTTTTTAAACTTGTAGACCAAACTTTGACCCTAAGCATTCCTCGTATGTAGAATCTTGCTGCCCCTTACATAGCTCCACAAAACATCCACTCTCCTAGATCCAAAGAATCTTTTTTATCCTTCCGAAACCACACTAGCTCGACCATATGCAGCGCGAAGTCGGCTCCTCTTCAGCCTTCCAAACGCGCAAACGAGGACGCTAAATTCCTCAGGGCTTTACAATTTCGAGACAATTCGACGCCTCGCAAAATAGAGAGCGTGTGTATATACCCCCTCTATCCCTCTCTCACGCTTGCGTCCAATTTATAGAGGGCCATCGATTCTGGGACGATCCCAGCGTGCAGCTTCACGTTCCACTCCTCGGCACGTAAGCCCCCGCGGGGCAGTTGCCAATGTTCCCTCTCCCTTTCACACATACACACACGATATAAGGAGACGCAAAGAAAGAGCAAGGGGGGAGATTAAGAGAGGGAGGTGCCGGACCGCGACGTTCGGCAATAATGGAGATTGATTAATTGTTTGTGCATTGTGGGAGCGAGCTTTCTGGCGGTTTGTACGACGCGCGGCCTGTTTGACAAAGTCAAGGGGCGGGAGTGGAGGGGGGAGGATTCAGCGGGCCGATGACCCCAAAGCCGTGAGGAATTTTTTATCTTCCGATGGAAATATCATAGTCCGACGCCTCGGCGAAAGTGTGATTTATACGCGGAACATGAGAAGATCGATCATGTTTCCTCGTTTGTCGATTTCCCCAGCGCTTTTCTTCTCCCCCCTGTAATAAAAGCAGTTGGAATTAAATTTATTAAAATTGTTTTGCGCAATTTCACGTTGATTTGCGGCGCTTTATGGAGCTATTGCTGCGAGAATTAAAAAGACATTAACGCCTGCTGGCGGCTTAAACGGTATTTATCGCAATTCGGCGAAAATGATATAGTCGATCTCTTTATTGCGACGTTGACAGATATAAATAAACGTTTTTCGCATATTCGTTCACGTTTATCACGACTAATGATAAAGTTATGTGTATATTATGCATTATATCGCGTGTTCTAGGCAACTATTATTAATTCAGCATAACTCTGAGAGGCAATTTTAAACGCGTCAGTTAAAGGCCGAATTAATTTGTCTTCGGGCAATGATATTATTCAACAGAGATGGAAACGTTTTCGGATACCAAAGAATAATAAATCTTATAATGAGAGAGCATTGTAAACGAAAATATATAAATTATTTTTCTTTTATTTTCGTTTTCGCTCTTATTAAATTTTTAATTTGATTCATTAATTATTCCATAATAAAAATTTCAAAATACGCACTTTCATTCATATAAAAGTTTCTTTTAAATATTAAAATCCATATTGGAAAATTGCGAAAGAGCTTTTCATATAAAATTTAACCAACGTCTCGATTAAAAGGGAAAAATGAAGTTGTTTTTGAAGTACAAACAGCCCTCTATAAATATTTTCGAAAGCGCAAAAAGCACCTCTGCACTTTGTATCTTTAAAATTTTTTAATAAAATCTTTAAATTTCATTTTTATTCTATTATCAACCGCATCAAAAGATCTTGGATTTTTCTCCCGCATAATATTACTTAACACTAAAGAATCGACGGTATTAAATTATTCAAATTTTATTATAGAATTATTTGTCAGTGTTTGACCCTGTTATTTATTCGGTTATAATTGTATATTGAGTTTGAATTAAAAGCATATTATTACATTCAATATTTAAATAAATAAATACATTTATAAATAAATGGATCACATATGAAATATGAAACTATAAAACTGTAAGAGAAGCTCTGCACGAGTTCAGGATAGTATAAAAGAAAAAAGTCGCAAAACAATAGAACTTTTCTTAACAACCGAATAGCGCGAGCGAACAAATTTGGCAAATACTAAGAGCAGAGAAACACAAATAGAAGAGCCGAGCGAAAGCAGAGAAAGTGTGAGGAATCAAAGAGAGCCCGCTCTCAGAGAAACGGATAGAAAAAGCGAGCCCGAGCTTGCAAAAAAAACAATAAAAAGCAAGCGTCTAAAATGCCGGCATGCCGAGGTGAATAGTCTGTCTCTCTCTCGGAACTTTGCAAAGATATCCAATGAAAAGCTCCGTAGCGACCTTCCTCTTCTCCGCGCTTCTTCATCTCTATTTCTTTTTCATCCAGCGCGCACTATCCGCTCTTCTTATAACAAGGGACGAAACGATTGTGTATAAAGTTCCGAGTAAAACCGACCGGCCGAGCTTTTATTCGGAATATCGGGGGGGCCTTCTCAAGTTGCTTCGTTATCGGAAACGAGGAGCAATTAACGATTTACAGTCGGCGAAGAAACGAGACGCCCGGGAAAAAAAGTAGCCGACCCTAATGTGCGCGACATCCAGTGTATAAAGTTTCGCGCTGAGGCGCGATTCGTAAAAAAGGGAGAGAAAAGTGCCGTGCAATCGCGGACGGCAAGTTTCGGAGTTTACGATACGGCTCGGCCCTTTCTCTGCTACAGCGGAGCTCGCAAGCTCGCGAAAGCTAACTTTGCACTTCATGGTCACGCCGGCGAAGGAACACACAGTAACGGACTCGGTAAATCTCGGCTTCCTTAATGCATACGAATGCACGTGCCGCCGTCGGCGAGGAAACGCGGCAGCTCAACGCAACTTCTATATTAAACTGGATTTTCGGTGATTTTTCGCGTTGACTTTTTGAGGCCGGAGTTTTGAGGGCGTTCTGGGGAGAGTTTCGCGCGTTCTGAGCGTTTTCTGACTGCTGCGACTGCTGACATTTTTGGCTGGGAGTGAAAAATGCTTTGCGTATAGAGAGCAAACTTCAGTACGTAAAAGTGTAGATTTGGTTATTGTTCGAAAGGTCGGAAGTTTGTAAATTATTCACAAAGCCATTTTACAATTGCTACACTGTATGATGAAAAAATGTACTCTCGAGCTAAAGTAACTTATAAAAATTCGAATTGCGTTCAACATTTTATCAACTACCTTGAAAGATTATATGCAACAAAAAAATAATAGTAACGAAGAACTTTTTCCAATTCCAGAATGAGCATGATAGTACCAAAAAACAACGTGACCGAATCCTACCTGAAGATATCCAACGTTACGCTCGAGGACGAGTCCCTCTACAAGTGCGAGGTGACGTATCTGGCAGTCAACCGAGAGTGCAACAACGTGCAGCACCTCAGCCTCAATGTCACAGGTAATAAATATGGCTTTACGATGTTTCTTCGAATGCTCCGAGGGCTCTATTTCTCAGCTCTTTTTATATATAAGTCTAACCACCCTCTAGCACGTAGTCCGCAAGGTTATTACTTATTGCCATAAACTACTTGCCACATTTTGGAGTAATGGGACGACGAGAAGAATTTAATATACCTCTGGGTGCTTTACAACGCAGGCTCAATGGACTTTTTACGCGGTGCAGAAAAGCGTGTACAACGCCGGTGAATTTATTTATTTTTCCTCTACAAAGCAAACCCCGCAAACAAAATCTAGTTTTGGCAGGCTACAAAGAAAGTATATATTGCATATATATCAGTGCAAACAGCAGAGCAATTACGTAAGGTATAGGGTCAACGAGCCACCATCGAAAGCTCTAATAGTATCATCTGCCGAGACGCGGTTGGAGTGAGCCGACGATCCCCTTTATAACGATTTTAATTCCGCCTCCCTGCGCTCCCGTATAATCTCCTTTAATTTCGGCCGAGCCGGGTCTCGTTTTCTTAAGAATAAATTCGCCGGTCGCGCACGCGCGCGCGGGCGGGTGAAATATACGCGTGCCCGGCGCGGCGTAATTAGGCGCGAGCGGATTTTTCCACGCCCCTGGAAAGCGGAAGGAGACGTCGCCGTCGACGTCAAAATATCAAGAGCGAGAGAGAGAGAGAGAGAGAGAGACGGAGAGGGAGAGTGAGAACGAGAGAGTATTAGAATGAATTTCTCGGGAGAAAGTGGAAGTAGGCGACGACGGAGAGAGCGCGAGCGCGCAGCGTAATAAATGGTTTGAAACCTACCCCTTTCTGCTCTTGCTCTGCAGCGGCTCTCTTCTTTTTATCTCACTTCTATTTATCTCCCGCTCGTTTGCGCCTCGCTCGCAAAATTAAAAATTGAAAGTGCACCGAATTAAACGGCGTTTAAGCGCTCCGTGAAATTGTCTCGCATTTTTCTTTGCCTCGCCGATAAACTTCGGCGAAATTCCAAGCCCAGTTATTTTCGCTCCTTCTTCCTGGCTATTTATTTTAAGATTAATTTTTCACTTTGCCAACGTATACGTATATATACGTGCGCGGGCGCGCTCGATTGCTTTGTTTGACTTTTAATTTCGCACTCGTTACGTAGCTCGCTGCAGCCCGCATAAAGAAGCGCGAGAATTTGGACGGAATCGCCGGACGCGAAGCTGAGCGAGAAAAGTGAATTTGAAAGAGAAAACTTTTCCAACGACATTAGCAATTATTTCAGTTCCCAGCTAAGTTTTATCTGCGTGACTTGTGAATTAAGGCCGGCTACCCTCCCACCAAAAATTAGCTTAATAAAGCACTACGTGATGAAATTAAATCTTTTATGAAGTCCCAGAGGGGCTATTTTCTCGATGCTGCGGTATGAATTTTACTTTATAAACATTTTTCACAGTCCGAATTCATCTTATTGATTCGAATAATTTCATATACTTTTGGCTACACTCTTGAATTTTAAAACCATCATGAAAGAACGATAAATCTGTACACAATTCTTTTCTTCAAATTTCAATTTCGTATACATTTCGAACAAATTGCGCCCATTTATATATGAGATCTTAGAATAGCTTAATTTATATCGCGGTAATATTTGACACAAGGCTCACCCAATTCTATTGCTCGTAATCTTCAAGCACAAGACATTGAACTGAGAGCGAGAGGAAAGCTCTCAGAGCAATCTCCGCCGACGAATCTGAGAAGCATCAATTTATCCCCCGTAGCCTGTAGCCCTTCGAGAGTCTCCGCTATCCGTTTCACCGCGCTATTTATTCGAGTTCAGCTCTCCACAAAAGAGAGAAGCGAAAGAGGGAGAAAGAGTGAGTCGAGTACGGCCCTTCGCGCTTGGAAATTGCGCGGCGCACAAACGAATTTCAGCAGAAGAAGCCACACTTTGCCGGCATTGTGCATACACCGAACGTACAACTTCTCTCATCCAGCGTCGCTTTGCATCGCAAGAGACAAACTTTCGGCCCCTTTCTCTCTGTCTGCTAAGCGTAATATTTCTATAAGTCCGTCTCTTTCTCTCAGCGCGCCGCTTTCCGCTTCTTCTTTTTCATTCCGTCTCGACGCCTCGGATGCCGGCCTCTTATCTCTGCATAAAGATCGTCGAGACGCGCGTACAGCAGCAGGGAATTGCAATTAAATATTGTTTTAATTTGCTTGCGCCAGCTCTTGGAATGCCAAGAGTACTTAATTAACATATATATATATATATATATATATATATATTTATATGTGGGTTCGAAAACGATGAGAGAGGCCGTCTGCCGATAAGAATTCTCAAGAATCTCTCTCTTTTGGGGCTCGCCAGAATTTCTTTTCCCTCTGCCCTTGCGCGCGCGTTTTCTCACGCCTCCTTTTCGCTCGTCTTTCCCTCTCGTCTTTTCTCTTTTTCTTCTCTCTTTCTCGCACTCGGCGGAGACAAAGTTTTTTCCGCGAGCGCGCGCCAAGATAAGACCTTATACATCTGCCGGGGATAAGGGCGTTTTATCGCTAAAAAGTGTACGGGACTTCTGGCCTTTTTTCTTACCGTCGTGGCGCACGACCGAGCGTTTTTTCTCTCTTTCTCGACTTCGCCGTCGCTCTCTTTCTCTCTTTTTATTTTTTATTAATTTTAATCCCTAGTCCCGCGATAATGGGTTCTTCGCTCGCTTTTCCGCGCTCTTTGCCCCCAGCGCATTTATAAAAGCGGAAGAAGTTGGCGATAAAGCGCAATGTGCGCCCGCGCGCACGAGCCAAGCTAGTTTATTCAATACTTAAGTGTAAGTAAAGTTTAACGCTGCAGGTGTGACGAGGGAGCGAGCGATTAAGATTAATCGCCGGTTAAAATTGAAAATGCTTAGCGCGCGACACTTTAACGTATTAACGCCCGAGATTTTCCATTGTGCTTTAAGCTCCTTAAAAACTGCTAAAAATTACAAAATTAATACGTACATCACGACGTGTTCAGAATTTTATTATTTTACATTAAACAAAAGTCGAAATTGCTGAGACAGCTAAAAAAAATTTTATTTCCTCTCAATCTGGGCACTAAGCCTCGCGACGCGAGCAAACAGTGGCGCGCTAATTGCCGGCAAGCGCGGAATTCGTCCTTTTCATCGAACGACAGTGGAAAATCCTTCTGCCCGAAGACAATTCGGCACAATCAAGAGAAACAAGCGTCGACACTGGCAAGCCTATATATGTAAGGCCCCGACTATACGAGCGAGCCTTTATATATAGCCTCGTAAACCGGCGTCAATGAATGGCTTTGTGGCTGAGCATACCGATCGCACAGAAGCGCGGCAATCAGAAACGCGATTCGTTTTCGTGGGAATTTAATTTCGGCCTGTGTGCGCCGGGCGACGGTAAAAATAGATTTTCCTTTTTTTTAAATTTCTTTCCTCTGTGTCAAGCTCGAGAGCTATTGACGAAGGCGGCATTCGTTATCCGCGAAATACTAACTTTTGATTTGTTGATCGGCGAATTGATAATACTTTGATGATACTTTTTAAGTTTTTCAAATTTTAGATTTTACGATGATTATTACTGCCCAGCTGAGTATTTTCTCACATAAAATAAGAATTAGTTTTTCCCTGTAAACATTAGATTAAAATAAAATTTTACCTGAATAAATTAAACGAAACAAACTTATAAAACGTTATTATTTGTTTTAAGTTCATCTACCCTTAAAAAAGTTAAAGCTAAAATTCTGCAGCAAACAACGTAAGAAACTACTCGGATAAAAAAAAAGTTTACGAGCTGCAATTACAACGTTAACAAGGAAAAACCTCGTGCCTCCAGGCAGTCAATCGCATTCTGTCATGTCGCTGTATTAGTTCAGCATTCCCCTTGCTCTTCTCTTTTTCGAACGTTATCAGAAGAATAAAATCGTTTTTGAAGTTTCCTGCTTTCCCATGTACCTATTATTTTTACCCTTCTTTTTTTATTACAATTACTTTCATCTTTTCATTCTGTCTCAGATTAAAAGTTATCAGCGGAAATTGCTCTTGTCTTGTTAATTTAATTATAAGTAGAATTAATATTAACTCGCATTTGACTGATAATGAGTGCTATCTCCTGATTTTATATCTTTTGCACTAATAATCAGCTTAAATGTTTTTTTTTAGAATGCAGAAATAGGAACTGTTATTTATTTTTAATGATCAGAATTTACGACTTTCTACTTTTATAATTGACAAGAAATTGTCTTAACATTTCCAGATTTAAGTATCTAACAATATAAACACAAAATTTTGCAATAGGTAAACTTTTCATTTAGACAAATATACATTTCTAATTTACTTGTTCTTTTACGATTAATATTTTTTATGTTATTTTATCGCAATTCTCTAAATCAAATTCTTGTATCATTTAGTTTAACTAACCAAAAAATGAAAAATTTTACTTAATACTCCTCGTATCATTTACCCAGTATATAACCAAAGCTCCAATAAACAATACCATTCCCCCTTACCCAGCCCACTGATACCCATTCTACCATCAAGGCACACACGAATTCAGGTAGCTGTTTCCGGGGCCCCACAATCCGATATACCTCCGCTGTGCGTTCCTCGGCGATGCGCGGGGAATGAAATTGCGAGCGGTGGATCGTTAACGCGCGCGCTCGTGCTTGCAATTATTGGCTATCTACTTCTTCTTCTCTCCTCGCGTATAGACGTATCTCCATCCGGCGAGATGTTTACACGCGCCGGCGTAAATAGGCCTCGTGCCGGCGAACCATCGAGATGCCGAGTGCGATTCCCGGGCTCGATCGAATGCCGAGCGATTCTTATCTGGCTTGAATTAGTCCCGTAAACCTTGGCGCGCGTACCTACAGACGCGGAGAAAGTCGTTCGTCCTGGATAATTGGAAAATGATTCATTATTGGATTTCGCTTTAATTGAGTGAGCAGACAATAGAAACGCCGCGCGTGGAGGAAAAATTACACGGGCAAGTTCTGATGAGGCTTTATGTATACTCGTGCCCCGTCTCTTTGCCTTCTTCCCGTGCAAATGCATCCTGTGTGCAGAGAACGGCGCGCGCATTGTGGATAAAGAGAGGAGCTTCTTGAAATTAATAGCGCGTCGAGCTCTCCAAGGGTCGAAAGATATTGAACGGGTAAAAAATTATTCAAACCCTGAAAAGTACGGTATTAAAGTTTCTAAAAGTCTATCGTTAAGTTCAGGAGGCGAATAAATCGTGTTACCATTCATCTATTTTATGGTTTATTATTTGATTATTTTGTTAAATAAAATTTTATTAGTTTATGTGAAAATGCTATTTTAAAAAATTTTGAGTAAGTTAAGATAAAAAATTAATCAATTTTTAATCTAATACGATATTCTGGAGATCAATTCAGTAAACCACTGCAAACCACCGATATACTGGTTTATAATGCTACTGCACATGGGCAGAAACCAATTTTTGTATTTGACACCAAAACAAATTACTCAATAAAGCCCCCCGTAACATAGTGAAATTAGTCTCGAGACGAAAGAATCTTCCTGTAAGACAAATTAGCTGTCGAAGCATCCTTAATTAGATTCAATCATTTTTCATAGCCTCTCTTACGTCAATCAAAATTTAGTTCCTGAAATTAATTGATGCTTTGAGTTCAGTTCAGACTGTTGAAATAATTTTTTATAATTTTCAACCAAAGTTTATAATTATATTTAAAATAATCTTAAAGTAATTTTTCATTTAAAAAGTATTAAAATTAGTTATTTATTCTAATATATAGGATATATAGAATATATTGTAATATCACTATCCCTTTATAAAAAATTAATGTTGACAGTTTATTCGCTATCTAATTGGCTGAAAAAATGCATTTTTTTTGTCAATTATAACCATAGCTAATCTAATCTCCGGTCACGTATCGGCCGCATGATCTAGTATAGGATATAATTTTAATGTATATTAAAATAATTCTATTTAATATTATGGATTCTTTGATCTACTTTGTGCTGCGTTTTTTCTTCCTAACGCACGACTGGAAATGTAATTTAAAAAGATTTTCCAGATCACCGATTGCGAATATAAAGTTAAAATTTGAGACCCAGTATGGTGAATGTAATGCGGATGTATATATATACACACACGACAGGTAGAAGAATTTTTATATTTTTAATATAAAATAAAATAATACTATAAGATAAAAATGTAAATCTATATAAATATAAATTTACTACCTTTACGTGTATAAGTGATAAAAATAAATATTGTACTAATAAATTTTTTCATAAATTCTGCAGTTCACCTTTTAATAAAATACTTTAATATTTTTATCGAGCATAGTTCTAAAATTGTTTAAATCTCTTATTTTTTATAAAAATAAGAGAAGTAAGTATTTTATATTATTTTCCATTCGAAAATTTGATTATACAAGTTTTTGATAGAAGAAAACTTTTTATTTCCAAAATGTGATAACTTTGAACTTTGCAAGTTTTTCAATTCTGACTGAATGCACTAAACTTCTAAATTGATTTACAGAATAAAGGTGATACATTTCCAAGAACACTTCTGTAATAAACAAAAACGTTCTTTTTTAGAACTACTTATGCGTTTCGTCCTGAATCTGTCTGCTTGATTCATTAGTAAGACATCGCAGACAAACCCTGCCTCAGATGCTGGAGTAAACTACAAAAATCTGTTATTGTTATTTACAAAAATCTTATTTGCATTGTTTTGTTCAATCAAAACTCCATGTAGTTAACAATCATGCGTCTTCAATATCCATTCGAATTTAACAATTTTTTGCCATTTTCTCAACATGCTATCGGAGATTTCCATCTCTCTAAGAGATTTGTTGGACTCATACAATAATCGTTACCTAACATTATCTCTAACTAATAAACATAAATAATAATATAAAAAAATTATATTAATATCAAATAGATATTTAATATATTAATTCAATAATTTTATTCACACCAATTCTATCAAAAACAAAAAAAAATCTTTAAATTTGTTTACTCATTTTTTAAAAAGCAAATTTCCCGTGCAATTTATTATGCCACAAAAAACAGCCCGCTTATTTATTTATTCCAATACGTTTAAACGTTCGCTCGGCGGAAGCGCATGCAGCCAAGGTAGCGAAGCCCGGTTTGCTTTTTTTTCCTTTATCCTCCGGTGCAGGCGCGCGTACGCCAACATGATTCCCCTTAGCTCGGCCCCTCCACCTTTTTTGCGCACCGCATATTAATGGTGCATTGAACAAATGGAAGAAAAGCAGGGGGAGCCCGCGGCATCGCGAATCGGAGACATTTTTTTCGTCCTATTCTCTCAGCGTTCTCCGGTATAATTAATTTCCCGGCTACTATGAACGTGCTGACCGCGAGCAGCGCAGAAAATTTCCACTATCGATTATGTGTGGGGCCTCTTGCGTGCAGCATTTATTTTAGCGCTGACTTCTTTGAGCACTGTTTCCCATGACAAAAGTTTGTAATGGGATTTTCGACCGAAACAATTGTTTTCTTGCTTGAAAACAATTTGCAAAAATTATACTAAAATACAATTTTTTAATTTTATTTAAAGTTGCACATAAACCTATGTTTCATTTAATATGTCAATATTAACAAGTAGATACAAGTAGGGTTTAGTCAGACAATTGCTCTCTCATTTCAAGAAAACCCTGATTAGTTTGACCTTATCATTGATCATCAATTGCACAAGATGATTACAATATTGGATCATTCGTATTTATTTTAATACTTGAGTCTTGATCAACTTAGTTTGAAACATTTATTGCAACAGTATTTCAGATAATGCACAGCTTCGCCAACCTCGCGCACTGGAGATTACCCCTACTCCTGCCTGTAAAGCTAGGCGCAAATCTCTAACACGGCCATAACTAACTATTACCCACCGTTACCAGAAATTACTGGTTTACTTAGTCCTAATGACGTTACATGATTCACTGTTTCCCAGCCAATAGACCGGCTATACGAGCTATACACAAGCCTACCCACCCCACTATCTTTTGGGGTGCCTGCTTAATGCGGTTAGGTCGCTACTCTCCGGTTACTTAATTTTCCTTACTCCGCTTGGCTTCGTATGGAAGGGTTCGGAAATACCGCGACATTGATCACAATTCTTCCGCTAATTGAGTTATGGTGGCTCTGCTCTAAGATAAATTGTGGTATTAAAAAGTATATTTTATGATTGCCTAAAATTCATCTATGAAAGCTCAAAAAATACTTGTAGTTAATAATTTATAAATTGCATTTGCTTATATTCGTAGTAGAATTAAATACTTATTTACCGAATAAAAAGTATTATACTTATGAAATGGTTAATAGTTTTACAATCTGACCTCTCTATAAGGCCCCCTAAACCCCCAAGGGGAAGAGTTTTTCTATGAACTTCGGTACCCCCACTCTGCGCTCTTCGCTGCTCGTACTTCGCGCTTTTCGTCCCCCCCCCCCCCCCCCCCCCCGCGGCTTTATTGAGAGGGGGCCTATTGGGAGGTCGGACTTAAAATAAATATCAAGCGGATAAGATTAAGTATAAATTGTTTAAATTGAATTAAGTATGTATCAGACACCAGGAGGACACCAAACTCTGTTAATCCTTATATACATTTTTATTTTTATTCAACAGAAAACTTTTTACGAACGCTCAAAAAATCTCATTCACGACTGTCAAAAAAAGAAAAATAATAAATTCTGAACACTAAAGCCATATATTTAAAAACAATGAAATATGTGCGAACAACGTGAGAGTGCGAGAGTGCAAGACAGAGAGGGTGAGAGTAACGATCGATGGCAATCCGAAAGAGCGACGGAATTCGCGACTGCATGCATCATGCAATGGGTACCGATACGCACAAACCCACGTCCCACTCTCCAGCTTCGTTAAACTCGAGTCTCCCAGCAGAATATAACGAAGCCGAAAAACAAATGGGGAAATTCTGCTTACCACGCGGCGCGCACACCTCAATTATTTTATATGCGCGGGCACATAGCTCCGTGCCCGTCCGCATCCAATACACATTGGGATATTGGCTATCGATGCTGCACGCAAAACAAATCGATTCAGGATGCGCGCTCTTTGCCTTCTCGCTTTATTTTTCAGTTTTTCTTTCGCCCTCGACATTTTGTTTTATTCTCTCTCCCTCTCTCATTTTTTTCGTTCTCGCGTGTATAACAAAAAGCTCGCCACCTGCGGCTATAAGCAGAGGAAATCGGTGATTGGATATCTAGTATAAATCGCGCGGGAATTTATCTGGGACCGGAATCTTTGCATCCACGCGATCCCGCATTTTTTACTAGCCGCTGCTGCTGGCATCTTTTTTTTTGGTTATTGTACGCTTTAACTGTGTGAACGCGGCACTCGCTTCAGGGATTCCTGCCGCTTCACCGATCGATAGACCATATACACACGAGCGAATTCCAGCTAGCTCTTGACTTGTGAAATGCATGCTCGACGTATGTGTACACATAGATGATAATTTCGCATGTAATGTAGCTGGCGATGAGAAGTGCTAGTTAGGTAGACTTTACTTGTTTTACTATTTTTGCTAAGTGACTTGTAAAGAGTTTTAAAAGAATCGTTTGTGTCAATATTTACACACTTTTGATTTGAAAATTGAAGATTGAGATTTTAATTTATACGCAGAAAATTTTAATAAACTAGGAACTCAATATTATTTGTAATTGATCAATATTTCACTTAATTACAGGAAGGTTTGATCAATATTTACAATAGTTGGTGGGTTAACGAAAATCAGAGAAATGTTTATTTACTACTTGTTTGTTTTCTGATTAAAATATGATACGTTATTTTGTAATTATGAAAGTTTAAAATTAGATATCGATATTAGTATATTTGTCAATTACTAAAATAAATCAAAGTACATATAACTATAGAAAAGTATAAATTCACAGTTAACATGTAAACTTTTGTATCAATATGTAATCCGAGAGCTTACGTTGGCTCACAATAGTCGATTTTACTGAATAAATATTATTTTTGCATATATCAGGCTAATGAAATTCACGAATTCGCCGAATAAATTCTAACTTAATCTCTTACACATCGTCTGTCACGGAGAGGATTCGATTTTCATAAATTACACCGACGAATAGTCTGTCTCATCTCGAATACGATTTTCATAAATTTCGTGTAATTTCAGACAAAATTGCTGCTCAGTTCACAAATTTCTTCAATTTTTGACTCGATTGAGTTAAAAATTGAATAGTAACCCTAAAATACATATTTCAGCAATCGAGGAAAACCATTTTTCTTAAAGTTAAATCTTGAATAGTATTTTAATTTTTTACTCCTTACTTTTTTGTCAGAAATCAATTAATAAAGTATTTTGATCCACATTAAATTTTTGTATAATTAAAAAGTTTAACAAACCTACAATTTGAAAATTTATCGTTCCCGCGGTAAAAAAACTTGAGGGTTTCCAACGGTGACAAAAAGATGCGAAACTAATCAAGGTGCAAAGGGCTTCCAGAGGCATTGGCAAAAGTTGGCGTGCGCGCGCATCTACTGTTGGAAGTTTCTGGCCGCGATATTAACCACTTGAGGATTTATTGCCAGACGTGAAATTAAAATTGATCTTGAAAAGTAGAATATGAAAACGTCAGGAAAAGCTTGGTCGAATCAAAGCTTGGTTAAAGCCGTGGACCAAAGCCCGCGGAAACGAAAAACAATATCAACACAAGAAGACGCAAAACCAAAGGTAAAACGTATTGCTTTGACACGGCGCCGGCGACCGTTGCGTTTGAAGAAAATTTAATTTCCAAGATTCTTTGTGTGCACGCGCTCTCTCGATGGTAATTAACTTCAGTTTAATTAAACGTTTGTGGCCATTGAAAACTACAACTTTCTAAGAAAGCAAATAATTTCTTTGATTTCGCAGTTATTTAAATTCGGAATCTAAAGGTCAAGCATATAATTAAAGAGGCTCTCTTTATCAAAACGAAATTAAATCATTAATTGAGCACCGTACCAATCGTCCATTATAAAACAATGAGAATTTACACGATTTCATCATACTTTCATTCAAAATTAAAGAATCTAAATGATTAAATCCAACCCCACATATCACAATTACTTTGATCTCCCTGAGCCAAAAATACAGTCTCATTCCAGCGCAATCCTCACATTATTATACATTCTCTCCAAACAGCAGCAGTCCTCGACCCTCGAAAAAGTCAATCTGCAGATCCTCCTTTTCTCATCCTCATTTGGCTTCTAAGGATTTTTCTCAATTTGGAAAATTGGCAGAAGTGTACTGCAATCAGTGCTGGCGACGCCTTCATCTCCTTTCCACACACAAACAGCCACAACACACACCCACACATATACTCGCATACACGCGTAACTACATATATATATATATTTCCACGCCCGAGACATCGAGGGCGTCGACGTCGCACCACCTACAGGGATGGCATGCGTCCAAGTTGATCGACTTAGCGCGCTGGGTCGCCTTCCTCATCGACACGTGCCGGGGAGCCCTCGCGCGCCAGGATTGATCGTGTCACTTTGTTATTTACCGCGACACACGTACGGCCAGAGAGAGACAGAGAGACAGAGAGAGAGAGAGAGAGAGAGAGAGAGAGAGCGAGAGGAAGATGATTTCGTCTGAGCCAGCCTCTCGCAGAGCAATTCGAGAGAAAGAGAGAATGGAATAGGGACAGGCGCCGTGGCCCGTGCATTATTGAGTCGATGAGTCGCGAGAGGTCGACGCTACATTTGTCGCAGAGCGAGAGGACTAGGATTTTGGAATCGAGAGGGCGTAGTGGGATATATATCTGCTTGGACGCTGAAAAGAATTAAAGCTGCTTTAGGTAGATGGATTTTCGATGTTTGTTTGGTAAATGCTTTGTTTTTTTTTTTTTTTTTTTTTTTTTTTTTTTTTTGGATATTCATATTTTGGGATACTCAAATTTACTATTTATGAAGTGGATATTAATATTAAGTATACTGAATTTTCAAGTATTCATTTATTTTACATGGATAATAAATGTCAAACGATGAGTTATTAATCTAGTTGATTATTCCCATAAAATTCTGAAAAAGAACGAATATGTTTAATGCAATGCTGTCCGAACGCGCGAAATATCATTTATTTAGAATTAAACGCGCGTCGTTCGTGTGCATATTTAAAAGCCCGCGCAGACCGCCGGCTCTTTTACTCGGAAATAGCGCGCCGGTATCGTGCAAATGCGCTTATAACTTATACGCGCGTCGCTCAGCCAGTAGCGAAATTTCAGTCACAAAATTGTAACCAGCGCGTTCCCCGGAAAAAAGACCGTGCACGGCCGCCCGAGAATTTCCATCTACCCACACTTCGTAACCCCGCGTATAGCGGCTTACACTTAAATTTCGCCGAAAACGCCCGCCCCGAGTCCTGTTAACCAATTTTAATTGCTCAACTCGCCGGTTCGAGCCCTGACTAACTTTTGCCGAGTCGTGTTCGCGCTAACAAGATCGACATTTTTTCGTATACCGACCGATGCGCCGCTGTCCGCAAACGTAAAACATCCTTCGCGCTCGAAAAGACTTTTGCAAAAAGGGTCGCGTGTAATTATGCAAAATATTCGAGTAACTTGCGAGACCAGCAATGTCGGTCAGCATCGCGAGAAAAACGCACGTGCAAGTTTGAAAAGCAAGCGTGTCCCAGCATGTGGGGCTGGGCTTCTTTTATTTTTATCTTGCTCGGGGGTATGGACTTCTTTGAGTCTTGTGCTCGCTTTGACTCGTTTTACAAGCACCGGATACTTAATTATGAAAGTTAAAGAAGGTTTTTCAAACGCCCATGTGGCGCGCGCATGCGCATTAAATTTAATATGTGAGTGTGTACACGCGCCTGTTACTTTTGACTTGCGAGAGATTAAAACTTGATGCATAATTCGGATGCGGAAATATACGTTGAAGAGCGTTTTTCAAGCGTACTGCTGCTTTTTTGTTTTTCTCGTCGCGCGATTTCATCTGGCTTTTAATGAAAAATGACAGAAATCATCCGGATGCCTTTTGCTGCAATGCTTCATGCGGAAGCTTTTGTGAAGCGTGTTTTTGATGCGTTATTAGCTCGGATTAAAAAATGACTACATCTTTACGTGTTTTCATATCATCTGCATTAAAAACTATTTAATTAATTAACTAAACTTGTTGTGTTTATGAGATAATTTTTTAATTTTATAAGTTAGTTTAGAAATTTAAGGAATGGATTGATTTTTATTAAAAATTTGAAATATTTATCAATTTCACAATTGACGTTTTCCTAGGACCTAGTAAATTTTTGTTCGATTCGTTTTTACGATACTTGCCATGTCGAACAATGGAATTAGACGCCGATACGTGTCACACTCGGATGGCAATAAAATTTCCAAAAAATTTCTCATATTCGTTTTCAAACTACTGCGAATTTCAATGAAACGTGTCGCATTTCACAATGAAGCGTATTTAACTTCAGTACTCCACGTAAATGCAGCTTGAGTAATTTTCGAGTATCACGTAACAAATTTCAACGCTATTACACTGAAAGGCGCTCATCCAATTACAGCATTTTAACGAATTTGAGGAAAAATAATAAAAAAATGAATAAGCGATAATACGCTTCATTTTCAATTGCAATCCTTCTTTGTTAGTCCCTGGCTCCGCGTCAAACGTGATAACCAAATTAAATGGCGAGATTGAGCCGGGTCACTCTTAGCCATTAAACATACCGAAAAAGGCTTTCAACGTACTTCCCCTCGCGATAAAGCCCATCAGCCAGCACACGCACCTCAACGCGAATTTCGGCCTCTCACGACAATATTTCCTCTGTAAACAGGCGCTCTCGCCCTCTTCTACGTCTATGTACGTGAGCAATATCGATCTTACGTTTTTACGAATCATCGATTCTGCAGACGTTGCCAGGAATGCAGTCGTCGCGTGGGAATAAATTTGGTTACCGATAGAGAAAAAGTATAGAGGAGGGAAGGAAGGGAGAAAGAGAGAAAGAGAGAAAAAGAGAGAGGCAATGCTCTTTCCCGACGATGCATCCAGCCTACGGAATCGCCTGCGCGCGGATCTAGATATGGGATGCGGCGCGACGGCAGCTCTCGACTTCTCCGCGTAATGAAGAAGTATTGGAAAGAAAATTGCCGGCGTGACGTTATTAACGTTCGACGGACTGGATGTGCTTGTGGGCTTGCGGATTTATCGATGACAATGGGACTGTCTGGCTTTTATCGAAAGTCACATCATGTTTCAATAAGGAGATAATTCTATTGATAGAAATCATTCCTAGAAACTTTTAATTATATATTATTTATACACGTTTAATTTTGATATGTTCAATTTAATGCGATAAATAAGAAATGTTTCATTTCGCAATCTCGTTTTACAAGATATTCATTCAATTAATCAAATCCAGCTATAAGACAAATTGAATGACTGTGAGAAATCTCAAATTGAGATAACCGATTCAACTATACTTTTAGAATATTAAACAATATTTATTTATATTTAATTATTATTAATTGATATTTAATAATAATTATTTCTCCAAAGAATTCGGATCGGGTAATATGCCCAGATCAATATTCTACTACTACTTTCTTACACTACTCAGCATTTCTAATTTCAATAATATTCTACTAATATCAGAATTACCTTACAGATGATATTTCCATCCCATAAATTATACATCCGTTAATACCGATTCCACACAACATACCTGCGTATCGCGTATGCAAAAATAGAAAGATATAGGCAGAGATAAAGAGAGAGAGAGGGGATAAATCACGAGAGCTAACAAGGCGTGTGCGCTTGGAAGAAAAGCGTCGGCGGCGAAAACTGCAACGCGTAATTGAAAAAGTTTAATTACTTGAGGAGAGACTTTAATCACGCAAGAAAGTCGAGAGTGCGGTGAGAAGAGGAGCGAGGGGCAAGAAGAGGAGGTTAATGGCAAGTCACGTGTGTGCTCTATCCGCAGCCTTTCGAAAACTACTTACGATATTATCGAGCGCGATTGTGAGCTCGTAGTTTGCTTTGCACGCAAAGAGCTAGATCCGAGTATTAAGTCGCGATATGGAGAATGGCTTTAATGCGGAGGCTGCGCGCAGAGGCAGTCCGAAACGCAGTTGCGGTTGCCACCGAGTGCACACTCAGGGCCGGTTCATTGATTTCTGCGGAACGATCATCCGGGAGATGAGCGGTAATTGAATTTTTTTATAAATTATTTAGGATATTTGGGATATTTTGTAACGTGAAAATTTATCAATATTAATTAGGAAATGATAAAAGTTTAAAGCCGCATTTTCATTAATCACTTTGTCGATCAATACTGAAAATATTCTAAAGCTTAAATGAGCTTTATAATAAGATATTTGTAAGGTATACCATTTATAACAACTGTAAATTTTATTTACAGTTTGCAGGGTTTCGGAATCTTTAAAAGTCAGTTTACACATTTTTTTAAATTAATTAAATATTATCAATTAAATAACTCAAAATATTCTTAAATAAAAAGGTTTTTTTAGTATTAATTATTTTTCTCTTAATTAGTTTTAAGTACATGATATTAATATTGATACCTTGAATTATGACTTTAATGATTCTAAAAAG
The DNA here is from genome assembly GCA_030522685.1 of Eupelmus azureus. Lineage (NCBI taxonomy): Eukaryota > Metazoa > Arthropoda > Insecta > Hymenoptera > Eupelmidae > Eupelmus > Eupelmus azureus. Next base: position 37,001 of record JAPYZA010000394.1, read on the forward strand.
TAGTTTATTTTTTATATTATTGTTTTAAATAGCACTTGACCTGTTTTTACTTCAAAAATTTAAAAATATTAAAAAGGATCAGGAAATTTATTTTTCTGGAATGAGTTTAACGTGTCAGACATAAAAGTTGTAGGCTTGGATAAAATACAACTCTTTTTCATTAATATTTTTTATGTGGAATAACTTTTATAAAGCAAATTCTTGGAATACTGTGAAAAATGTCATTTTTACCAATCTACGTTTTGCAATGCTTTCTAAAAAAAGGGCAAGGGTATTTTCAGATGGTAATTTAATAAAAATTTAAAAAATTCGAATTAAAATTAATTGTAGAATATTAAATGTTAATTTTGCTCAACATGTAAATAATAGAATGATAATATTTAAGAGATAATTATATCGATATTAATTAATGTACAAATACAGAATTAAAAAAAATATCGATCATAAAATTTATCATTCTGAAAAAATACTTTGCCTTCCTTTCCCTAAATAATCATCTGTTAGATATTATCATTCTATTAATTTTGCTGTTCGTATTATTAACATTCTTATTTATTACTTTTTAGGCAAAATTAACATTCGATCTTCGATTATTTTTAATTCAATATTTGTAAATTTGTATGAAGTAACCATCTGAAAATGTATCATTCTAAAAAAATACGCCTTTATCATATTTACAAAATATTATGTGAAAAACCTTTTCTTTTTCGATTTTCCACGGAATTATATACATTGTATGAAAAAATTGGTGTGTACTTTATTGTTAACTATTTACTCGTTCATTGACTGAGAAGATGCGTTCTTATACTTTATTTGAAACGCTGGTATATTTAAAAAATAAATATTATTTTATTATTTCAGCATTATTCTATTTCTCTTCAATTGTTTTTAATAAATGTGTAGTAAAGTATATGGAACTCTCGTTATTTATTTTGTTTAAAAAAAAAGACTACAAAAAGAAAACGAAATTCGGATACTTTTAAAAATATGCGCGAGGAATGCCTTTTAAGTGCAAACATAAACACTAATGGTTTCTTGTGAAAATAAGTATCTTTTAAAAAAGATATAAATATTTAAAATGCATGCAACAGTGAATTTCTTCCTCAAAAGCTTTTAACGGCTTCGAATAACGAGCTGAAAGTGTTTATAGTTATCAAAAGTTTTATCTGATGTCTTTTTAAAAGATATACATTCACACAAATGGATATTCGATGTACGCGATTTATTTTATTATTGATCACAATCTTCCAGACATTTCCCAATTTCATCATATTTCATTACAAATCGCTCGCTCATTTCTTACTTCTCCCCTCCCTCTATCTCAACAATATTCAGAGCGTGCCTTTTCAAAGTATTCCTCGGTTCTACGTGGCTGTATCGACGACAAGGGCATAACTCACGTACATCCTCGTCTTTCTCGCGATCATGTCTCAAAGAAGCCTGGCATCGAAGGTCGAAAATATGCGCTCTCCCGGAGAATGCCTTTCGCCTGCGAAATGAAGAGATCGGGAAAAGGCGCCCTCCTTTTCGGGCTATCCTCGGCAGCGGGAATTTAATTTTACGCAGGGCCGGATGAAACCAAACGATTCGCCCTCGCTCGCGACCTTTTTTTTTCAACCTCGCGCAGGAATCCTTTATCCCTGCTTCTTCTTTTTTCCAACCTCCTTTTTCGGCAGAAAAAAAGGAGTGAGTAAAAGAGAGAGAGAGAGAGAAAGAGAGAGGAACTTGACTTTCCTCGAAGGCAAAACACGCGCTTATCCTCGCGGAAATTCGCGCGAGCGTACGCCAGGGCGAAATTTATGAGAAATCGATCCTGGAATATGCTCCGCGCGCTCCTCTCACGGCGGATTTATTTATGCGCGCTCGCGCCCTTTGACCTCCTTGGAATAACAAAATCGACTCTCACTTCTGCGCGAGCGCGCTAACGCCGCTTGTTTACCTCAAGCTCTCTTTCTTTTTCTCTCGAGCCCTCAGCCCGCGCGCGCAGTTGATTTATCGCGACGCCCCGACACAAGCGCGCCCCTCAACTTTCTTCTTTTCGCGCGAGCGCGCGCTTCTCCTTCCGTATACGTCTTATATAGGCTGCTCGAGACACACTGCTGCAGCTAAAAAGCATTTAAAGTCCTCGACGCGCGAAACTCGGGCGTTGAGATAAAAAAAGAGGAGGGCCGGAACGGTAAAGAAGCGCAGCTAGCTCTCGCCCGCTCTATAGGTATATGTAGGTATATACAGAGCGGAGATGAAGAAAGAAGATATACGGAGTTTTTCACTTATACGAAAGAATGAAATAATTTTGCGAGAGCTCTCTAACAAAGTCAGGCCGAGCGCTTGCGCTTGCGCCCGCTCGCAGGAAGTCCAGGCCATTTCGCGCGCGCTTATGTTTTTGCGGATCCCTTTCTTTTTTCGTATATATACAGAGATACGTACGTCGAGTCGCTGGCCCTCTCGCGAAGTAACGCAAAAGTTGCGCCTGCCCTTCCCTCGCGCGCGCCTTTGCCAGAAAAGTTTTGTTTCGAGGCTCGGGCTTTTTTTGCCCTCTCTTCCTTCCCCAGGATCGGCCAAAATCGGTCGGGGAGTTTTGCCAGTCGAGTCACGGCTCTCGAAGTTTTACATGAGCGAGAGAACACGATTCAAGGTGGGGAAAGAGCGAGGGAAAGAAAGAAAGAGAGAGAGAGAGAGAGAGAGCCCGAGGGATAATAGATTACTTTATTACGTTTTGAGCTCCAACTTTTTCTGGGAGATAAATACGGGGAATAAACATAAACGGAGGAAGAGGGCAGATTTAGAGAGGTACAGCCAGTACGTGACTACTCTCTCTGTCTTTGTCTGTCTCTCTCTCTCTCTCTCTCTCTTGCTCCTACCCCCTCTCCTAGAGCCCCTGAGGAAACGAACGGCGCTCCACGCTCTCTGTGTTTAAAGCATACAAAAACAGTGATTTGCATAAAGGGTATCGCGCACTAGGGACGATAGCGTGCTCCTTCGTTAAAGGTGGATATCTACTTCTTTCGCTCTCTGTCGAATAGTAGAACTTTGCTAAATAATGTAAAAAGGGATAGAGGGAACTTTGGAGGATTAATTCATGGGCACGATTATTTAGATGTAGTGCGTCGTATTCGACTGATGTGATGGCACTCTTCAAGTTTTTCTGAGGAAAGTAATAGAGCTAATTCTTCTCGGTGGGTCTAGAAATTTTTTATAGCCCAAATGGCTGTGCGGACTTTCTTTTTAGGACGCGAACTTCCTCCGCAGAAGTCATCCTCCATTTCAGAGAACTCCTAAGATTTCTTTCTCAAAAGAATTCCAGTAAAAAGAACCTTTAGTAGTGCATTAAAAATACAAAGAGCATAAAAATTCTATTAACATAAATAAAATAATTCTTTTTATAAAAGTTACCGTTTTGAAAAATTCGAGAAAAATAAGTAAATTATGAAAAACTAACCTTTTGATTTTTATAATAACTGTTATTTAAAAATTTATTCGGTTTCAAAGTAAATAAATTGTATACTAAAATTACGCAAAATTAAAAAACTTGACAATACAAATTCGAAAGCAATACAAAAAACATTACAATTTCATCAAGAGAAAGTTTAATAGTAGCACAGAAATCGTGTTCTAAATAAATTCCTATTTATTACCGCTTTTTTCATAATTAAAAACAATTCTGAAGCACCAAAATAATTGTGCTAATTGAGATTAACAATATTTTAATTGCATCAAATTCACCCTCAATTAAATGAATTTAAAAAACTTGCCTCAAAAATTAACAACAAATCCAATTGACAGTCGCGTTTTTTGTGAATCTTATTAGATTTTTACAAAGCTTTAAATTCTATAAATAATACAAGATATTCTTAATATATCTTTTATGCAGCCAGGCAGACTCTTCGGAGCTGCATATCATAGAGACATAAATTATACAAATGTACAAATTGAATATTCTCACTGTCGCACCAGAATCCTCGGTAACAATATAAAATGACAAGGCACTCGATTCGTCCCAATTAAAATAATATCTGTCTCTCCCGACGGAATCTCTTTAACTAGTCCAAAAAGAGAATGATGAAAGAAATAATAATCGTGAGGAGAGCTAATTAAGAAAGGTTATGGCCGCGCGAACGATCTCACCATCTTCAGCCTCACAAACACGCGCACACGCATTCACACACAGACGCACACACCCAGAAAGATATATATATATACAAGAGAATAAGCCGTAAGCCTCTTCCGCACGTACGTATAGAACGGGAGAAAATCACCCCCCACCCCCCTTTCTCTCTCTCTCTCTCTCTCTCTCTCTCTCGTTCCTTCTTTCTCTCGAAATTCTCTTGGATCCATTCATTACGTTTCAATTAAGAGACGTACACGTATAGGAAGGAGAGATAAGAGCGCTCGGGGAAAATAAGAGATGGCAGGCGACGATAAGGAAAGTGAGCGCACCGGAGAAGTCATCCCGCCCTTTTACGAGCGATCGTCGAGATTATCGAGCTAGCGGTGGCATCAAGACGGACGACGCCGTTCCCCTGCCGACACTTATTTATTTTCGATGCAAGCGCTCGCGCTCTGTGCGGTGTTTATGGACAGCGACAGGCGGATTATACGCTTCTAGCAAGCGATAATCAATCGCCGGCAAGTGCCGAGATTGCCGCTCTGCTGCTGTAGTTTGTTTTGCTAGACTAAGGGACTTTCGGGGGTAAGTAGACGGTAGATGCTACTAGGGCGTATGCTTTTTGGAAGTTATAGTTTTTATGAATTTAGCGGATTATCAGATTATGCGAATTATTCATAAACATTTCATTTATTCTTACGCATTTGATTAACTTTAATACACTCTAAATTTTAACTTATGAAATCTGGAAGTAAAAGGTTTAAAATCTACATTTTAATCTTTATAAAAGTTCAAAATCTAGGTTTTAATTCTTAAAGTAACTTTTATTTACTGAATTTAATATCATAAAAATTTATACTGTGTTGGATGAAAAAAATTCTAATAGAAAATAAGTGTAGTATACTAAAATTGAGATAATCAGCTGTATTATAAATATAAATAAATATTGGCATGTAATATTTACATTTTTAAACGCTGAAATAATTTTTAACTATTAATATTACCTACAATGCTATTACAATATTGCTACAATATTATTACAATATTGCTGCAATATTGAAACAATATAAATACAATACTAACACAATATTGTTACAATATTGGCACAATGTTGCTATAATATTACTATAATATTGTTACAATATTGACACAATGTAAATACAGTATTAAAGCAGTATTTTTTATAATACCTGTAAAATATTACCAAAACATTAGTTCCATTTTGCTAAAATCTTGCTATAATAATATCATTGCAATATTTTACCAGTGTTTTAGCAATATTATCTATAATATTATTATATAATATTGTTACAGTTATGTTGCTGTAATATTTATAAAATATTGCTCAGACAAATAATTGTTGCAGCAATGATATAATATTGGTTTAAAACTCATATTTTAATCCTTACAGTTACTTTAAGCATTAAAACCTAAATTTCAAACTTTTATAAAGATTAAAATGTAGATTTTAATCTTTTTACTTCCAGATTTCGCACTTTTGAGTTTAGAGTGTTGCAATTTGTTGTATAAAATTAAATTAAAGGTACCTTTTTTAATGCAAGTTTTTAATTTATCATGTTAATCACGATAATATATTCACATAGCAAATATCATGAAAATCAATGGAACAGTTAAAACTATTAACGTTATTACTCTGACTTACAAGCAAACATAACGCATTTATCCTATTTTAATTGGCAATTATATTTCCACTATCTAAAATTTTTCACTAAGTCAAAAAAGTATAATGAAATAATTATTTTGCAAAACGCATGCAAACACTTGAATAAACTTTAATCAATAAGTGCCTTGCCTCATAAGTAAATCTCATCGCTTTCGAAAATACGTCGTATTAATTAAATGCTTAAAAACCGAAATAATTAATCTCGCGTCACTTTGCAATTTACGCACGTTATATAGAATAGTAGTTTTCCAGCTAGCACTTATGCGCGGCTATTGCATTCAAACAGGGAGCAACATATAGGTGCATTTGCAATTCCAATTACTAGAATTCTTGCTATCACGATTCCGGAGTGTTTGCCGATGATGAAAATTCAATACGAGAAGAGGACCGCACCAGTCCAAAACAACATTTGGAAAGTATAATCGTAATTTCATATCTCTTTCGCCGTGAGGTCTATATGAAACTTATAACGTTGGGAGGACGAAAAAGTTGCCCAGCCAGGCTACAGTCTTATTCGTCAATCACGCGAAACTTTCTTAAGCAAATACCGTATGTGCGGTATACGGCGTATGTACAGCGTAGCGGCACATAAATCACGTGTTCTCTCTCATACCAAGTGCAAAAACACTCGGCCGCAGTTGGAAAAATAGTATTTCAGGGCTTATTGGCGGAATATCCGATCGACGCGCTAGAGGGAGAAGGAGAATCTTGCCGCGCGCACGAAAGAGAGAGATGAAAAATGTATGAAATATTTAAGAGCTCACGGGAGAAGAGCGACGAAAATCCATCCTCTCTGGCGCACATGTGCACTTGCGCGTACACACACACACATACACACGCCTGCAGAGAGAAACAGAGAGAGAGTGAGAGAGAGAGAGAGAGAGAGAGGGAGAGAGACGGGGGCGTCAACCACGAACTGTATGCCGTACATTAGCGAAATGCGCGAATGCTGTGCGGCTTTAGCGTGGATCGCGCTAGTGGAACGAGCAAGGCAGAGAGATAGAGAGTAGGAATTATGAGAGAGAAGCGGAATTGAAAGAGCGCGGCGCTTGGAGACTCGGTGCGGGAGATAGGTATTATGTATATATATATACGCAGAACAAGATTCTGATTTAGCTTTATTCTCATCTTGATCTCATTTTGCGCATGTGCCCGTTTACTTTGGGCAGGGGGGGGGGGAGAAATTCTAGTAGAATAATTATGGGATTAGAGCTCTTGAAGCACGGGAGAATTTTCCCAGCTGGAGCTAAAGCTCACAATCTTAAAACGTAAAGTAATAGCTTTTCATTGTATCTAGCGAGCTTTCAATAGGATTGCATAATAAATCCGATCAGATATTCAGACGATCCAGACAAAAGGTTCATACTGCAGCAATCGGGCGCGCTTGCAAAAATCGAGTTTCGAGATATCGACAGTCGGGAAACCACTTCTCCATTATCTTGTTCAGGTTTGTAACATGCCTTCGGGGCGTGAGAACAGACAGTGCAGGGTTGCTTTTATCAAGACGCGAAAACCGGAAAGAGATTTCTCTCGATCGACGACACGATTTAACGATAGTCAATTTTCGAAAGAGTTGAGGGAGAGATCGATAGAGAGTAACCGAGCGATACCCGACTGACCGATTTTCGGCTTAGACAGACCGCAAAGCACAGTTTTGGCGGTGATTGCGCGAGTCAGTTTGTCCCAACCCAAATTTGTCAATTAAAACTGCCGGAGAACCTAAATTGTATCCATCTATCTTTCGGAGTTATGACGATATTGGATTTTTCAACTGACGAATCGACGTGTTTTCCATTAGTTCAAAGAGAATGTGGTGCGGATTAACGTTTCAACAAGTTGGCAGTTTTGCAAATTATCATCGAGTGGATTTGTTCATGAAATGGAGTACGCTAGAGTGAGGTTAAAATACTTTGAGCAGTCAAATGTAATAAGTAAGCAGCGTCCATTTACAAATTAATCGATGAGCAATTTAGCGAATGCGATTTAGTCATCATTCGTTTTTTGATGCTTATGATTAATTGATTTTAATTAGCAAGAATCAATTTAAAAATACTGGGAATAAAACTGTGTTACCAAATGATAACATTCCTTATTTACTTCAAGAGTTTCGTCAACTTGTAAACTTTTTCCGTAAATAACCCAAATTTTGAAAACAATTAACAATGTATTCTCCACAACTTCTCTCCATATAGCCGTCACGACTCAGCTCCTTCTTCAACCATCAGTCCCCAAATTCACGGACTACATCCTCCGCGTACTCCTCCCCGAGTTACAACCACGGAACTGAGCAAACTCTAAGCTTTCTGTGGAAAAGAGCTATGCGGGGAAAGGGTCGCATATAGGTCGCGCTCCCCGCTCCTCTCTCTCTCTCTCTCTCTCTCTCTCTCTCCCTCTCTCTGCCGATATGTATGCACCGTGACGCGCAACGTTTAACGCCTCAGTTACTCGCTCCGTGCCCCATCCCCCGTACCTCTCTCTCTCTCTCTCTCTCTCGCAGACAAACCTTCGCACAGGAAGTAGCTGCACCCCGGAAATGCATCCGCTGCGCACGTGCGCAATTTTGGGAAAACGTACGTGAGCGCTTCGGAGTTGAGGTTTCAAGCGTATTATTGAGTTTGAAAATTCCGTGGAGCTTCGAGCGTTTGGGGCTGGTTTTTTGAGCTTTTGAGAGGGTGGAGATCGTTCGGAATGAAGTAAACTTTTGAAAAGGGGCGGATTTTCATGGATTTGAAATGGTGGGATACAGAACGAACTAAATCAAAAGGATTATAGAAGCTATCCAACGTCTAATAAGATAAAAGTCATTCACAGAAATCCGTGCTAGTAGTTACGGCCAAGATATAGTCAGGCGACAGTTAGAATGAACCTCATTAATTGTTCAATAAACAACCACTTTTAAACAATAGGAAAGAATTGATACTTCAATACCATTAACATTCTTCTGCTACGAAATTCATCACCACAGTGCGGTCACATCCTTTTTCTTCCACAGCCCCAAACAAACCGAAAATTCTCTACATTCCATAGCTCATATCCCGCTTGTATAAGGTCCGCGCTGTAGGACCGCGATGTGATAATGCAGCGTGTCCAAACTCGACGTGCTGGCAAAGCCGATAAATCATAGCACTCGCCATTTGAGCGATTGTCGCAGGTAGAGAGAGAATGTAACGCGCGGCCAAGCGCGTCCTCGTCGCGATCGTTAATTCCCCCGCCTGCTCGCAGCGCTCAGTCGTTAAAAGAACTCTCCGCACAGACTCCCGAATATAATGCCCCCGCGCGCATCTACAGCGCTGTTTCGTTAAGCCGCGCGTGCAGCTCGACGTTGTTTTCCGTTATGCGCGCATAAATCGATGACGCGCGTGTCGTTCGGCACTGCGCACTGTGTCACACTCGCCAATGGGCTATATTCTCGTTTTTCTTTTTATGTACGTGCGGCCCGTGGCAGCCGCGTTGCTTTTTTCGGATTATGCGCGTGTTCTTTTATTGTTGGCGCGATGACGCGTTTTTTATTCGCCACCGCGGCCTTTCGTTTTTCGCCTTTGTTTTTCGATGCGAGCCTCGGTACGGTCTCTCTCGGGCTTTTTTTTCCGATGAGCTTTTCGCGCGGTTTGATTTTAAAGGCACACGCTAGCCAGTATTAATGGAATGCGAAATTATACGCAAGCGCCCGGGTCGGATTAGCGCCAAGCCTGGACGGCATATATCGGAGGCTGTGGCTTATTTTTCAACACCGTCGCTGATTTTTTTTTAGTTTAGTTTGCATGCAGATTTCGATTATGCATCTTTTATTGCCCTCCCTGGGTAGCTCCCGTGTAATCTCGTGAGCTCGAAACTCGGGCACCACACCGATATAACGGACTTTTTTTATTGGCTATCGTTTACTGGAGAATGATGATCGAAGGTATTGAATTTTTTAACGCGCATCGCAGAGCGCCAGGCGTGGTTTTTTTAGAACGGTGAGACTAGTTTTATTCTTGTTTGTTTCGTTCAATAATCACTTTTTCCGAGCTGACGCCGAAAAAAACTAGTTTTATTAATTTTACAGATTTAAGTGTCTAGACCAGTGATTTATTGAAACAATGAGTTTTTTGATTACTGAGTAAACAAGGTCGTTTATTTTACTTTATCATCAAAAGAAATTTGATTATTTTTATATTTTTCCGATTTATAATATTTGATGTTCACATTTAATTATCTTTAACAGTGCATTAATACAGCTGTAAATTATAGTTAGTAAAGTATAAAATTAGTCGAATATCTTTTATCCGAAACTGCTGCAATAGATTTAATGTGTACCGATCTATTTAGAAAAGGCTAAAAGAAAAGTATCAATTGATATTTAGTTGATTGATTTTATTCAGCTTTATAATTGAATGTACTTTTAAACTAAATTTCAACTTGATTAAAGTGAATTTTAAAGGTAAACTGGTATTTTGTAAAATTGATCTAACTAGAGAATTAGAAGAATGTTGCAAAAAGCAGGTATAGCGATGTGATTTTAGAAATCGATTTCTGGCACATTAATGAAATCTACACGGAGAGAATTTTTCAGTAATAATTAAACAAATATCATAAAAAAGCTAGAACGGGTTTCAGGTAACCTTAAAATTATGAGACCATACAGTCAAAATTGTAGTGATTCACATAAAAATTACAGCAATTTGCTACAATTTTTATCTTAAGGGCCCACAATTTTTAGCTGCGACCTATTTCAGCTTTACCGCGATATTCCTTTAATTTTTTTTTTTTTTTTTATTAAATCATTTTATTGAGATTTATTGTGAAAATAGCATAATAAAATATCTACAAATGCAGGTAGCTTTCATAATGTGCTTGTTAAGGTAAAAAAAAATAGATTCATTAGTTTCTATTTAAAATCTGTTGCATACGACAATACAAATTTTGTTTGAAATTACTATTTGAAATTAATTGCCATCGACTTTAAATTTGCATTCTTTTATTTTATCCTAAATTAAAGTTTATTCGATTTACTGTGATTTCCTGTTATAAGGAAATTTTACTATAAATTTAAGTAAATTATGACTAATAATACATTTAATATATTTCAGTAACAATTATTTCATATTAGATATAATGTCGAATATTTCAAGAATAGTTGTGTGAGAAATTAAACTCCTGAATTTAGAAATTTTTCGATTCTAAAAGGAAATTATTATAAAGTAAACTTAAATAATAAATAGATATTTTAATAGTTGATTTTGAAGAAATTTATTAGAATTTGCTCAACAATATTGAATGAATTAATTACTGCTCGACCCCCTTTAATCTGCGGGAGCGGTAAAAAGCTAGCTTGCCGTTCCTCTTGCTCGAACCATTCAATTCAGCTCCTACTTCTTTTTTTCTTCTGAAAGTACCTCTTGAAACACTTATCCACCTTTCAGTCGCGTAACTTGAACAAAGGCAGTCAGCAGGTCAAAGGATTAACCGACTAGTCTCTCTCTCCCTCTCTCTCACTCTCGCACATATACCCACATACACTCTCATACACAGACACACACTCAGTGTCTTTGAATTCCAAAACATTGTAGTTTGCCTGCACATCAAACACTAGAAAATTTACCTCGGCGATTTACTTTTACCGCGCGTCATCGAAGCGATTTGCATAATTAAAAAGAGAAACGCGAAGCATCGGCGAGCTAATTTTCTTACAGCATGTAATTCACCAGCTCGGGCAACTAACGCCACGATTAAGCCCTTATATATATCCAGGGTAGAAAAAAAGAAGAACCCATTCCGCTCGCAGAGGCTTCATATATATTCAACGCGGTTCGTCCGTCTGCAAAGCCCATAAAAAGTGCGCTCTAAGAAGCGCGGAAGCGAGAGGTGGAGGGGGGGGGGAGAAGGGTGAGGAAGGTAGAGAGAGAAGCCGCGGCGTAACGAGTTTACTGCCTGCACTACGCGCCCGATCGCAACTCTCGGGGGCTAACTTTTGCATACTAGATCCGTCTTATTACGTTCGCAGGCGGGCTTATAACAAGATACCCGCCTCGGCTTTACATCGTGCAGCCGCGGAGGTATGTGCGTTGTGTATATAAGTCGGTCGCCTCCTTAATTATTCCGATATTTTGCCGCGTTCCAATGAACTTTTCGGCCCGGTTCTTCGCGCAAAATGAAAGCAGCGCGTTTTCTTTCCGTGCAACCCGCCAACTTTGTTTTGAGTGTATACACTTGGACGCCTACCGGTAGTTTCCACTTAATTAGGCAGCTGTAGCGTCGATATCGGGTTGCCTAGAGATGAGGTGCACGCCTTTAGTATTTCTCGGTAAAAGTCATCAAATTCACTTGTACGGAAATTCCGGGTTAAAAAGTTTTCCGCGCGAACGAAAGCTATTGAATATTCGATGTGTGAGAGAAGAAAAAAGACTATTCTGTGGTTTGCGTTTTAGTGGAGAGTTTTTTTTTGAAAAAATATGAATTTACTCAAGATTTCAGCGGGAAATTTTTAAATCTGCTACTCTGCATTTCAATGCATGGTAATGCGATGAATACATATTGGTTATGTAAGCAAACATAATTAAATTTTTATATAAATAAAACTTCATAAAGTTTCTTAAATTTAATCACCTTTCCGCTTAGAATTTTAGTCTAAGAAAAGCAGAGCATTTTAGCATGAGCTTCTGCATAAGCTCGAAATTCATTGAAGTATATATAATTTTCAATTTAAGTACTGTCGCTATAGACCGTAGCCGATAATTACTTTCTGGACTGTTTACCTAATTCGCAATAGGTTTTAACAAATAATTATGGATTAAACGATATCTCTTGTTAATATTTATCAAAATAAAGTACAAAAAAATATTTTTTATTTTATATCAATAAATTTAATCAAGTGAAACTTTTTTTGATATTTTAAAATTATTACTAAATCTAATAAAACTAAATCAAAAATTAAAGTAATAAACAATAAAAATAAATTTTATTCAGAACTCTTCTACCTCTATGCTCTAATCAGTTAAATACAGTTAAGCTTCTTATTATATCCGAAACTACCAGACATTCAGGCCGCAGCTAAACTGAATAGACTGAATTAATTTCCAATGTTGCGTCATCGGACGACTCCTTCATTATGCTCCGTCCGCTACTATTTTTCTCCCTCAGGCTCCTCTTTATCGTTAGGAAATATTTGCCGTTCGCACTAAAATCTACTTACACTCGATACAGCGCACAACGAAAAAGGATTAAGGTGGCGAGAGAGTAGAAGCGAAGCGCCGCGCAAGAAAAAGCGAAAGTCGACGAGCTCGAGAGATGGAGGAAATGGAAAAAAGGCGGAGAGGGACCGAGAGCTTTCATCGAAATTGCTTCTGCGAGAAAAGAGGCGTGATCCGGCGCGAAGCCGTGAGCGATTGGATAAGAGAAGGAAAATCGAGAGCGAATTGTCGAAATTAAGAAAGCTGTCACTGGCCGCCGCTACGCCGCTCAGAGAAAATCCAATACTCGCGCGTGGCACACGAGCTTGATGTTTGAACCAACGGAAGCCAGAAATTTTATATTAATGTTTATCATAGCCAAGAAAAAAAAACTAAACCGAGAAAGTAGTTTTTCGAAAACGATAGGATGCTGAACTTTGCGAGCGGAACCGGCAGGAGTTAATTAAAAATAATAATATTAACGTATCAACGTCAAAATATTCTTTAGAACGGGACTTTTGCAAACGTTTCTGCGTTGAATTAAAAGTTTTTCTCGTCTATTTTGTATAACGAGACTGCAGTACTTATTACAGTTTAGGAACTGTAAAAAGAAAACAAATTTAAAAAGATTTCAAAATATTAAATTTCAAACTTGCATTATAAGTGTAATCTAATTCTTAAAATGTTAAACTCTTTTATAATTTGTAATTCAAAAACTTTAATTGAGATCAAAGCATTCTCTCTTCATCTTACCTGGGGACCATCACCACAAATCTCCGTAAGAGGTGAGCTATAAGAGAGAGAGAGAGAGAGAGAGAGAGAGAGAGAGAGAGAGAGACAGAGAAAACGAAAAAAAAAATCAAGAAAGATTGCTTTGAGAAAGTGGCTAAAATATTTTCCGGCTTGATGATCATGTTTTCCCTTTTGCCGTTGAAAAATTGCTCTTTGAAATATGCTATACCTCCGCAGCGGCAAAGAGCAAGAGAGACGGACCTTTGGCTACCACACCGGACGACCGAAAGCCGGAGGCAGTGGAAAATGCCGGCTTTCGGTCAGCCGCCATAGAGTCTCTCTCTCTCTCTCTCTTTTCGTCTTCCTTTATTCACTCTCTTGCAAGCTGAGCAGCAAAAGGCTTTTCCTACATAAAATTGCCCGGCTTATTCGGAACACATGGAGGGGGAGAGATGTTATCACCCTTTGTCGGTCGCGTGATTTCTTGTAGAAGCCTAATTGATTATGCCGTGAACCGTGTCCACCATAAACCTAAATAGATTTTATTGTTAATGAGTCCAAGGATTATACCTATGGTATCATGATATTTTTATACCCATCTAAAAATTGCTTTAATATAGATCTGGCAAAAATGTAGATTTAAAAACCTTGGAATAGTCCCAAAACAGTCTGAATATAGTTTGGCTATGGTTACTTTACCAGACTTATTTATTTTAATTTTTTTTATTTTGCTTTTTGTAAAAAATAAAATAATTTTTAACGTAAAATAAATAAAAATATCTATTTTTTATACAGATTAGGTTTTTTTTTAATTAACGCCGTTTTTGGCGGAGTTTAAAAGCCCTGTTTCATAAAAAATGTATACAGCAAGAAAAAGTTATTGCTATGACTGTATTCATATTCAGTGCCGTAATAAATTAGCTAACTAGAAAAAATTTCAACTTATGCTCTCCGATTTTGGGTTCCGTTTAAAGATTAAAATCTCAATTTTTCGAATATGCAGATCTCAATTTGATTAATATTACTTATTTTTTTAAATAAGGTGAAACAGATATACATTTTGAAAATTCTTTTATCTTACATAAATTTACAAATATTTTCATGTCTATAAATATAATAAAATTTTTATGGAATTTGAAAAGTTCTTTTTTCAACTGTAAAATAGTTATGATACAGTAGCCTCAAAGACCGCACGTGCATGTAGAAACGTTAAAAAAGGTCCTTAAGCTCTTAATTTAAAATGCGCTTTTAGGATTTCTTCTTTAGTGGAGATAAGTAACTTTGAAATGGGAGAAAGTTTTTAGGTGAGAAAAAAGTAATGATGTAATTTTGAAAACTTTCGCTCTCTTATGATTCAGAAAGAATTCTCTTTAACTACTTAGAAGCATGTGAAACCCCTTATTGAAGAATTTAAAAACGATCGCACTATACACTTTGTTAAACGTAATTACGTAAAAAATACAAATACAGGTAGCAATTGTTGTTTGAAGGACTACCGTGAAAGCAGCTTAAGTCTAAGTCTAAAATGTTTGACGAAAAAAATTATTTTCCACTTCGGGGAATGCGCAAGTAACCATATACCTTTTGGTCGTTTCTCTTTTAGTGCCTATAATTTTGTAAGAAAGGACTGTGTTAAAAAATGGGTAATTTAAAACTTACTCTGCCTTTCAACTCTATTATTTTTTAATATTTTCCAGCATTACTTTTTTATGGGATTCTATTTAGCAATTTTAAAATTCCAAGAAGCTATCTAAATAATATTATGTAAATTATTAAAAAATTAAAATAGCGTTAATCTAAAAAATCAATGAATCGAAAGCTCTTCCTTATTATTAAAATCGTTCTCCACTCACAATTACTCAACAAAGCGCCTCTATGCATTAAAAATTTTAATTGCTGTGTCGCATAATACCCCCCTCCCTTTCTTCTCAAGTAGCGCTTAGGCGTCGAGAGAAAATCTAGTCACACACGGGAGAAGCAGAGGAACAGCGGCGTTGGAGCAGCTTTAATAACGAACCGACGCACGATGCGGGGCTTATACGGGCCTAGCATCTGGCGCGCTCGCCTCGCACATTCTTGATGCGCTCGCTCTCGCTTGCGCGTAATGAAATTACAAAAGTTTCTACTTTATGGTAACAGATGCACTGCGAACGTAAAATTGACTTTTTAACAGCAGGGTAATATACTGCGCATGCGCAGGCATGCATAACCCTCGTTTTTTTTACGGCGCCAGTGATAAAAATATCGCAGTTTTAGCTCTTCGCTTGCACAACTGCAGTGGCTTTGTTGGCTTTTTGCGTTTTTTTTTTTTTTAAGGAGAGAGGAGGTTGGAGGTATTGTTATGGATAGTGCCACGTTAATTGCTAATTGTATTGGATGTGAATGTAAAATGCCTGAAAGTTTTAATTAGGTTCGGGGGGACATTTATGTTCAGTTGCAGTAGCTATGATAAGGAAAGAACCTTTTTTTCGGTTTGTTATTTGATGTTATGTTTGTTAATATGATAATGGTCTAAGGGTATATAAAAAGCATTTTAGAATTAAAAGCATAGGTGTTGTTTATGGTATTACGATTAGTACCTTTCGATATAAATAGATAGTATTTTAGGGCTAAGAAAATATTTGTTTTGTTCTTTATGGTTTTACGTTTAATCCATTCTACTCAGTATTTATATTATTAGTACTCATACGTAGTAGGTGCACTTGCAGTTATGATTAGTATAAAAAGTTTTCAAAATTATTGAAGTATATACATTACTGTAGCCCATCAAATTGTAATTTGCAATTTCAGCATTTTAAAAAGGCTTTGATTATTAATTTTGCATATACTAATTTTCCTATGTTAACGTATAATTTGAATATTTCCAATTAAACATTTTTTTCTTTATGATCTCAATCCCTCGATTCCTTTAATAGTATACAAATTGTAAATAAATAAAGCAAGCGATTTATGATTTTTATCTCCTTTTTTAAAGAAACGATCATTTAGTAAATATCATGACTAATATAGCGGCAAATATCCAAGTAGTACGATGCGAGTACAGTAAGACGCACGCATAAAGCATTCCCCCACCATTTCAATATTTCACTTAATCAATTTTTATATCTCTCGCTTTTCTTGAATTTCCCATGAGACTGGCATGAAAACACTTTGCCTACCATTCTTATACCCTCTAAACAATGGCATGGTCATAACTTTTCGCGCCCGTAAAATTCAGCGATCCATTTTGCACGCTAAGCTCAAACTTGAACCGAGAAGCGTTTTTCGAATTTGTCGTAATACACCTTCGCGATCTGTTATCTTAGTAAAACTGCTACTTTTTTTTAAAGAAATCGTCAAGTATTAATTGATAGTACGCGCGCGATTTTTTAGCTTGTATCGAATCATAGAAAATAAAATACATTTTTTTTTTATTCTAAGGAATTACGTATTTCGATCTAAGGAAACTATACAGTGCGATTATAAAAGATAATCCTTTCAGAAAGTCAGGGTTCGACAAATATGTTTATATTATTTTATTTGTAACTTTCCAAATAATAAAACTGAAACTGACTGATGAATTTTTACTATTACATCAACTTTTTGATTGTTATTCCGAAATTCAGTTTTGTTCTCGTTCTTCTCAAAATTTAGTTCAGGTATACCTGCCCTTCAAAGGGCGTTCTCAACTTTTGCCAAACTGCTGAAAGACGAATAGAATGGGCCGACCAAAGGAATATCGAAAAGTGCAAAGAGAAAACGAGAGCCGCGTCCCGAAAATGAAATTGCACTTTATAACAGGCTTGCGCATCAAGTCGTTACATCCTCGATGAGAGGGAAAGAGTAAACCCGTCGAAGGAAGGAGGCTAAGTGCCGAGTAGGTACACACACGCTCGCGCGCGCTAAGAAAATTCGACGTTAAGAAAGTCACTTTCGCGAAGAGAAAGAGAAAGAGAGAGAGAGAGAGAGAGAGAGAGAGAGAGAGAGAGAGAGAGAGAGAGAGAGAGTGCATCTAGCTTAGAGCGCGCAAGCTCGCTCGAGTCGGATTGGTCGTTTAATATTCAACGACCTGAGGTTTAATATTCAGCGAGCCGACGACCTACATCGCGCCTGCTCCTAGGGGAACGCCGCGTGCATAGTCTCCTTTCTCTTTCTCTCTCTCTTACTCTGTTTCTCTCTCACGGTTTTATATCTCGACTATGCGTGTGTATGAGTGGTTTCCCTTTGACTTAAGCTTTCTAACCATTTTTCTCTATCTCTTCCTCGTACATTTGTCTTGCTATCGCCTGCTTTGCAAGTTGTTCCTTTTTTGCTCTCGTGAATTTCTCTCCCTCTCATTATTCCAAATCACGAGACGCGTCGATGATTTTTTATCACGGAAAGTGAGAAAGAAAGATTGCGGCTTGTAGGACAATAGTTTCGGAAACGACGAGTGCATTCAATTTTCGAGTGGTGCAAGCTTTGATGCGCAAAGCAGTGGTGAGCGTGTGCGGAAGTCCATTGTTTTGAGACAAATCTCTCCGGTTAAAGCTAAAGAGTTGAAGCATTATATGTATAATCTGAAATTCGATACGATTTTTTGATTTATCGTGTAAATATTTGAAAGAGAAATTTCGCTCTTTTGGGGAGACACATAAATTGATTTAAAGTATTATGTTAAAGTTAATGGAGTCGATTTACAATATCTTAATGTCATTTTTTCACTCGATATTTTTTCAATGATTTGTTGCTTGAACTATGACACTTTTAAAAATATTCTTTGAAATTCTACTTCAATATAATCTATTAATCTTATATATTTTTTAATTAAAAATGTGCAAAAAATATTTTAATATTCTTTTACATTGAATATTTCAACACTTTTTATTATCTTATAAATTAATGGATACTATTGGTAAACATTAATTACTGTAGTTAATCTTCAAATAATATGTTTACTAATCTGTTACATAATCTATAAGTAGGTTTTCATTTTAATAGAATTTCATAGATAATTTAATATCAAATAAATTTTATAAGTTCTTTTTGTAATCAAATTAAAGCAATTTATTATGACCAACTTAATTGGAATTTAACTTCATAAATGACTAATCTGTCAAACCATATGTATTCTATAGAATCTCTTTATTATTCTTTTATTCTTCGTTGCATTATACCTACCAGTAGTCATTTTAATCGTAGCGGGTGCAAATTTTTCTTTTTCTTCGATTCTCTTCAAAATGCTTTTCTGATGAATTTTCCAGGTCAAAGATTCCGAATCCAAATTTAAATATTCCTTGCACTGCGTTCGACAGGCAAGAAATAAAAGAGTTATACCCAAAATAATTTTGAAAAATTACATCACAAATAATTGATTCAACTTATTTATATGCGTTCTTGCTATCGAATTATCAGAAATCCAAAGAGAACAACCGCGAATAAAAAAGCTGCAAGTTCAAATTAAATACTGAATAACGGGAGAGTGGGCCTCAAAAAATTAGCATAAACTTGTAAGTGAAAGCTCAGACTGGCTGGCGCACTCAGTTCACCTGCGCGTGCCTCTGCAATTATTCTCCGAGGTCATGCGCACCGCGGCGGCACTCGAGCAGGTATACATAAAAAGCCGACGCTCGAGTCAACGTCTAATTATCCTACCCCGCTGGGCAAAGTCTGCTAAACCCCGCTAATTCAGCCCTTAATTCGCAAAAATCGCGTACACCTTTTCACTTTTCGAAAAAATTGCCTCTCTTGCTTTTTTTAATAATTTCTCGGCATTAATTAGACGTATTACGCAGCGGCGAGACGAAAGTTCGTAACATTTATCGCTTATTTCGACACTCGATTGTTTACTCATGTAAAAACAGGCAATATCGATGCTGTGATGCCTGGATGCAGGATATCGGACACGCAAATTTCACTATATTATTTTTGTTATGTTTATTTTATTTATTGTTTTCTATTTTAATATATTTGTTCTTTTAAATTATCGTATTTTATTTATTATCTTTACGCTTAGTTTATTGAATTGATTTTTTTATGCATTAACTCCACAACAATTTACAATATTCTAAAAGTAAGTAGCTTGTCAACGGTAAATATTTAATAAAATAATTTTTTGCAAATTTCCATATTTCATACTCATTTAATGAATTAACCCTTTCGTACCGTATGGGTCCTGTAGGACCCACTTTGTTCAAGATGTTGTAAATCGGTAGATTTAAGAAATTGTTTAATTTCAGTTTTCTATAGCATCTTGAACAAAGTGGGTCCTGTAGGACCCATACGGTACGAATGGATTAATTTATTTATTTTATATGTTACTTCACAAAAGTTTTCATCCAGATAAATTTATTTTTAAATATTATTAAAGAAATATTGTTTTTCTGCATTTTTTTTTAATCGATTTGATTTTTGATTCATTATTATTACAAACAAACAAGAAAAAATATAGCAGCAAATTAGTTTGAAATTACATCGTTCTTATTTTTCTGTCTACTGCTTTCTGGCATTTATTGAAAAGTTTGCTCGTATTGGACGTTTTATGAGCAACAGCAAGGGAAATGAGCCGACCGTTTACTTCCGCAAGACTATATACGCTGATTTTTATTCTCTTTTTTCTTTTCTCCTTCCTCGTTCTTTTGTTTGGCCCCTTGAGTGCAAAACTCCTCTCTCTCTCTCTCTCTCTCTCTCTCTCTCTCTCTCTCGCACGGAGTTCCTATGAAGTGTTGCTGTTACTTTCATGCGAGCTCCATTAATCTTTTGGGAAATCTATAAATCGATACGGCACAGCTTAAAGTCCTTTCTAATGGCTCCGCCGTCTTTCCGACAGAGAAAATGAAACGTCTGAAAATTTTTCTGGCCTTACCTTTGAGTCATTATTTTTCAACTCAAACTTTAAGATAAAAATAAAAGTAAGAATATTTATTTATTTTATATTTTATCTTTTACTATAGTAATTTTAAAATTTTATAATAAATGC
>JAPYZA010000396.1:0-29720 GCA_030522685.1 Eupelmus azureus
ACCACGGTAACGTTTCTTTTTTGTTAATTAGGTATATGTACAATAAGAAAATAAAAATAAAAGAAGTGATAAAACGAAAAAAGAAAAAGAACGAGAGACAAAGAGAGTGTGAGAGAAACAGACAGATACAGAGCAAAGACTTGAGAAAAAGTCGGAGGGACATATAAAGAAGTTGGTCGATTGCAGGGTAGAAAAATCGAGTTGGAAGGAGTAGGATACGATGACGGCGGTGGCGGGGATGAGTTCCAGGCGTGGGCGGCGGGTGACGGCGGTGGTGGTGAGGTGGGGGGGGGGGGGGGGGGTGTACGAGAAAAATAAAGTAAAGCGGCGGGATCGAAGATTGAGAAAAATTGTGCGTTTATTAATGAAGACGTAGAGACTAGGTATTACGTGACGATTGGCGATTCTCGAGGCTCTCGACTGCACATGCACATCTCTTATGTATATATATACCTGCTCGTCCGTGTCTCTATGTGTATATATATAAAACTACACATATACATTCCTTCTGTTATCGCTGATCGCGCTGACTTTTTCCTCCTCTTCGCTCGCGAAGGCAGGCGTGTGCTCCATATTTTTATCTGCCGCGCATTAATACCGTACGTTTGTCGGCCCCGTTTTCTGCGCGCGTTTCTTTTTTCTTTCTCTCCCTCTCTCTCTCTTAACTGCAGTTACGTACCGGCGGTCGATCGCTCGAAAAATCGTCCCGTCGCGTGCGCTCTTTTATGCGATTCATCTCCACGACTGTTGAGGGTTCATGCAGAGTCTTGGTCAGCCCGTGGGCCAGATATATCGAGAAAAAGAACCTGTTGGGTTGTTTTTTGTTTTAAGTTTAATTGGTTTTTTCATACTTTGCTTTTTATTCCTCATTTTTATTTGTCGTAGACAGAAATAAATGGGCTAGCAAAAGTCAGCGCGGATATTACGGACTCGGCGATCGCTAACTGACGTCGCGCTGAGTTTTGCTAAGCGATTTGTCCCTGCGAACTCAATGCTTAATTTATCCCTTTACCACCATAATTCTAGTATTTTTTAATCCTTTTGTTTCATATTTTATTTTTTGTTTGTAGTTAGTCTCTATTGTTTGTTCCAGTAGTGAGATGACACACGCGCTCTTTCGTTCAATTTTCACAATTTCGCACAGTTCGCTCGCTCTTTCTCTCGCTGTTTGTGTATACATCGATCGGCATGCCCATGCTTCGTCCATCTCGCTCGCTCACGCACATGTACTCGCGCGCAATCGATATTTTCCCTGCGTCTCTATAGCTCGCGAACAGAGAAAGAGAGAGCTTTCTTTCGTTCGTTAGCTCGCTCGCGCACACGCATATTCTCTTTCGCTTTCTCTCTCTCTCTCTCTCTCTCTCTCTTTCTCTCCCGCTTAGTGCAGACCGCAGCAGCCTATAGGTATATGGTATAGGACTAGACGTGGACAGCGCTCGTTATGTGCTTGGAAAAATCGACGCTCGTCCTTTATTTATGGCGCGGCCGCAGGCTGGTCGATAATTTTCGAATAATTTTGCCGATAATATGGTTAACTTGGACAGGGGGAGAACTTAAAAGTATATAGATAATTCAGCGCTGTTGAGTCGTAGGAAAATTAAACGCGCAGAGCTACGTTGGGTAAGTAAACTCGAGACAAGTGCAGTAGTAATTGCATAAAGTCTGTCGAAATTCGGTTGAATTAGAGAGCATGATATTTTCTTTATTCGATATAGTGGTCCTTGCATTATTCATTAGGTACATGAGTATTCATCTACGTGCACTTTGAAGAATTGGTCAAACCGAACAATTAGCGAACAATAAAATTGAGAAAGAATCGATTGTTATAAACGTGAAAGGAAAAAAAAGGAAGGCAACGAGCGTTCGCTATTCCAAGCAGCATGTATATTAGGACGACACATGTATATGCTAGTGTGCGTGTAAATGTGTTTTATGTCGGCGTAAAGGTGTATGTATATATACCCATTTGTCGCGCGCTTTTCGCGTGCTCGTAATGCGCCCTCGGCCAGCGTCTATTCGAAAGCATCGATTTAACCTACTTATAAATTACGGATCGTCGCGCGATTCGCCCTAACAAAGGGGGTGGAGGAAACATATACATCTATATATTTATATGTATATATCACGTCATTCGTCGAGCTCTCTCGCTTATATACTTCGCTCCAAATACAACACATCGCCTGCTTTCTTTTTCACGCGCTCGCTCGCTCGCTCGCTCTCACACATAGCTAAGTTTTCGCAGTTTTATTTATTTTATTCAGCTCCCGCCGTATTATTTAATCTTTATAATTCTCCATTTGCTTGTTTTTTTATATCACTCTATAACAGATGCACTTTAATAATTAATAATACAGAGCTCGAATAGCCGATGCCCGATTACAGTACACACGCGCAAGCTTGCTTTTTATGTGTAAAGAGAGACTTTTTTCCGAAAAATTATCGTTAAATGCACTGCAATTCTGATATTGGAGGAATTAAAATTCACACTAAAGTGTTGCGATAGAAGACGCAACAATAAACATCGTTGCAGTGTTGGTCAAACTACCCTTTTTATTTTTAAGCATCATCAATCATCGTATGATTTAACGATAACTTTTTATACATTGCTCTCCGTTTATTTGTATTATGTGTGTACGTGTGTATATGTGTACGATGTGTCTCATATTTGCATTCGCACTTAAATGTATGTAACTTAATTTTGCTTTGTTTGCACGTGTTTTCGTTTTGAGGATTTATGTGATACGCTTGGTATGCGTTATACATAATATATTTATTTGTTATCATAGTTTTTCTTCGTTATGACGCATTATACCTATCTATATATATCTACAAGGCAGTAGCCAAACATTGTGACTGACTGTGCGAGTCTTACGCATCGAAATAAATCATTTCAAGATTTGCGCGCTCGCTTCATTATCTCCCGACCCCGCGAAACAGAAGAAGGATCTGGAGAACGACAATTTCTGCATTATACGCATTTCATACTTTTACTTATTTACCACCATTTTTTTCTTTTAAGTATTATGGCTTCCGTTATTTTATTTTATCTCACTATTATTTCACGCGTACAGACGCGCGTTTTTATTTATTTCGCTTAGTTGTAGCTCGCGGCTTAGTCGGCGATCCACGTGTATGTATGTTTTTTTTTTCGAATCTTATAAAGTCGCAGCCATGGAATCGAGCTACTTTTATGTGCATTAAATTCGCATTAATCGCGCAGAAGAAGTTTTTAGGCCATCCTAATACGGTTAGCTGTGCACCGACAGAAAGAAAAATTACCCGACCCGAAGAGCGGCGCATCGAGTAAAAAAACACATCACTGGATGCAGGAGGCTGCGTGCGTTTAAATTCGGGTTTAACGTTACTAAAATCGAGTAATACTTTGCTTTTTTCAACGTCTCGGAAAGGCGATAATTTTTCTCGCCGGTGCACACGCTCGTACGTGTTCAGTTGAAGTTTTCTTAATCTTCATCCGCGTGTTCGCGTTTCAAAAGTGTTTTTTCTCCTATACGTTTTCACACGTGCGCGTACACGACACCCCAACTCTATATATTCGCACGCGCGTACATTATTTATAATATTTCGCTTTCTATTTTTTGTTGCTTGCCTATGTAACCGTCTTTTCACGTTTTATTGTTATCGTCGACTAGACTCAACTGTCTTTGGTTGCTTGTCGCGTCTATTTTTTTTCATCAATTGGTGTATCGCGTGGCAGTACTCGGCGTTTTATCTTTTATTCTTGTCGCGCATTACCGATGAACCGGCGCGTCCGTCGTTTAATCTCGCAAGTTTCTACATTTATTTTTCGTAAAAGTACAGTTGCAGTAGAAGCATTTCGTTCAATATTTTATTCTATCGTAGTAGTTGAAAAAAAAACAACGGGTGAAATTACAACGCTAAATAATATTGTGTCTCCCCAGCTATAAAGACGTGCCTTATCAATTTACTGACATTTTTTTTTACTTCGTGGAAAAACTTACGACAATCACGACAATTCTGGTGCCGACAGTTTGTTAAAATAATATTGATAATGCTGCTACTGCAATCGTAACCGTACAACCCGCAATACAGTCATGCTAAAATTATCAATTCAATTGAAAACAATTCCAAAGTCAACAATTTTTTCGAATTTTCGAATCTACCTTAAACGGCCAAGATTAAATAGTTCAACAAATGCCTATAATCCACACAAAATCGACCAAGAAATCCCCACATCAAGCGAATATTTGCACGATAATGAAGCTCAAAGCTTTATCCCGGAAAATTTCGCGCGCACGCACACCAACAAATCCGGATCCGGCCAAGCCAGTACGCGCAATCTATGCTAAGCCGAGAGAGAGCCAGAGAGAGAGACGGCTACCGCCCCATGAACCCAACGTGAGCGGGCCTTAATTCAAATTCGATATTAGCAGCGCGCAAGGTATTAAGGAGACAAGACAGCAACTCCGCTTCGCTCTACCTACGTGAGCGCGAGCGCATGTAGTTAGAGTAGGGAAAAAGCAAGGGAATGAAATTACGTGCTGCACCTCAGCTGCAAGCGACGATGGCGTTTTACGAAGCTCCCCGAGTCGAGCTTGCGCAAGCTTCGGGAGCGTAAGCTCCTTAAGCTCGTCAGAGGAGGCGAAGTTTGGAAAAATTCGCGACTGAATTTCGGTTTATTGATGAATATTTGCTTTTTTAAGTTGATAGGTCGATGAACTCGGAAGTGAGCTATTAAGAAATTTAGCTGTTTAATATACAAAGGAAGTTTATAGAAACTACTTTAACGCAAATTGAGTTTATCTACGTCGCTTACTAAACTCTCGCAGCAACCGAAATTCCATTTAAGCGAGTTATTATTGCCAACTATTCATCTAATAACAACTTTTATTTAAAATCGCCGATCTTACGTTCTAATGAAATAACGCGTTCATTGTTACCTACGAGTCCAAAGGATTCTCAATTTAAAAAGCTCCACGTCGCAGAACGAGCTTAACCGTATATACCTGCGCGCTCGCCACAACGAGAATATAGAGAAAAAACGGCGGACTGCGCGACTCGACGAGCTTGCTCTTTTACTTTCCTATTTTTTGTCTCCTCCTCCTCCGCGCGTATCCCCCCCCCCCCCTCAGCCACCCCCGCGTACCCTTTATTTCTTCGACGTTTCCATCTCTTTCCTCTTCGTTTTTTTGCCCCCGCACTTTTTCTTGTAAAATCTCTTTCGACGCGCTCGCGCGCACACATAGGCGTTACATGCTCTTTTTGCTCTTTTTGCTCTTTTTTCGCTTTCTCCTTCCTTCTCTCTCGGCTTTATACTGGCTCGCGTACATACGCCTGTTCTGTACGTGTATGTAAGTATGTGTGTACGAGGTATAACAGAGCACTTATCGGAGGGAGCTTTCCAATTGAGGAAAAAGCCGAAGCGTCTATATAGCGCGCGCTTGCCATTAAAGCTCCACGCACGCTTGCGTCTACTAAGGGAACGCTCCTTCTTCCTTGTTCGCTCTTTCTCTCGTTCTCTCTTTCTCTCTCGCTCTCGCTCTAGCATCCTTTCTCCCTTTCGCTCGATATAGATTTGGTACTAGAAAAATTATAAGTATAAAAGTACGAAAAGTCACATTGTCTGGTTGATAACATTTTTTTGTCCGAGTATATGTAACAATAACGCAACGCAGAACTAATATAAAACAAAAGTTTGTGCGGTCGCAGAAAGCTCGGTATTATTTTGGCGATGATTCGCACTGCGAAGTAAAACGTAGCATCGAAAAAAGAAATCATACAAAAGATGTATATTTATGTTGGGCGTGCGCCAGAAATGAAAGGCAAAATGATAAATAAAAACAAGAAATAAGAAATACGCACATCGTGATGTATCACTGGAGAAACTAATATTTATTCGATACTTATATAAAATCAGAATCTCATCGCTAAAACAAAGAAATCAGCTCGTGAACATCCAGATAATAGTGTTGTCTTGTTGTTTACTTTAACCGCCGCCATTCTCGCATAATTACAAACAAACAACGTGTCAACAAGCCACCCCTTGCATAAAATCACGCTTACAATGAAATCGCCGAACAACAAGGGCTGCTCGACCGGACGACGTGTAATCTCCCGTTTTGTCCGTTTCCGCTAATCCGTGTGCTTTTCATTCTTGTTCGTGTAAGTGTGTTTTTTGTGTGTTGCAGATTGTGCGCACAAGTTTTGTCAAGTCGTCGAATCGCGGTTGTGCTCCCTCACACACTCACACACGCACGCACACACACATGCAATTGGAAAGCTCCCGATGTGCGCGAAAGCGAGTCTCTCCGGCAGAGCACAGAGTTCGTTCTCTTTCGCGTTAATTTTTATTTAAGTAAATTCTTGCCGCTCACTGTTTTTTGCGCGTTATCGTAGCGCGCGCCTTCTTTTGTTCTATATTTACGAGAAAAACGTACGCGCGCGCGCGTCTGTGTCAATGTGTTTGCATATGCGTGTTGATTCGTGTGCGTGTAGTCTCTTGTGGCCCCGGTGCGTGGCTTCTTCGCTCTGGAAGACCCATTTATTTTTTTTATTCATTTATATGACTTTTTTTTTATTATTTTTCTTATATATCGTTATGTTTCTGCGCAATTTTGTGTGTACACATTATCAAACGGCGTGTATTATAATGCTCCACTCCTCGGCGTATCGAGTCTCTCTCTCGGATTAACACTTGTGAAATTTGTCACCTATATTATATTAACGCGCGAGACTGATGTATTCGCTTGCTAGGCGCACACCATATCGTTACGAGTACATCGTCATTTCGAGTCCATCGTTGGGTGTTTTATATTATGTATATTTATATATATAATATTTATATAGGAAAAAATGGTGTCGCGCGCGCGCGCGCGCTCTATCACACACATACACGCGCACACACATTCACATAAACACGCACACGACGGACGTGAAGAAAAACGTTCAATTCTCTCTCATTTTTTTAATCATCTATTTTCATATTTATTTTTCATCCTCGATTTCCTCCTGTCTCCCGCGCGCGTACAACAATATACTTATCATTAATCCAGCGCGCGTCGTCTACATGCTCTCAGCGCTGGGATCCGCACACGAGATTAACGTACGTATTTACCAGTTAACGTAACATTATTTACTTTAACTCTTAATCTTTATATAATTATTTATTTTTTTGGTTCAAGTAGAAAAGCGCGATAGTCGTGTGTGAGCGTGTCGCATTATCTTAATTTTTCTCTTCTTCTCCCAAACGAGGTTTCGCGTTTGCGTACGTGTATCTATCATTATCAATTATAATTAATTATTAATATTAATTATTAATCATTATTATTCATTATTATTATTATTCAATTATTATTATTCATTTCATGGTCGTCGAGATATATACGTGTCGATCAAATTCCGTTTCTGATTGTGTATACAACAACACGTCGCTCGCGGGCGAGCGCGCGCATCTGTCTCGCTGTGTCTGTGTGTGAGTGTGTGCTCTCTGTGCGCTCGGCACAATTACGTGATGGACTTTTTGGACTTGCGCGTCTGCGAGGACGAGGTAGCCACCACCGACGTGCCGTCGGCCGACTCGATGCACGGACTCGGCGGTCCGCTGTTGATGCGCGCCACCCGCTGGTAGAGCTCGCTGTTGACGAAGCGCGGATACGAGTCGCGATGCATCAGCGTGTAGATCTGCAGCTGGGCCTCGTCGAATGTGTGGGGCGTCGGCCGGGTCATGTTCCGGTTCACGATCTCGCGCACCCGCGAGTCCAGGCTCACCTGTTGACAAGAGAAATAGTCATTGTTTTGACTGTCGGGCTGGGTTTGGGCTATTGTTGTTTGGAGCGATTTTGCTTTGTTTAGGCTAGCGCGACCTCGCGACTAGAAATATTTTCGCCGGGGGAAAGTTTGATACAGAAAGGACGTAAATAGTTATTGATTTGAAGAGTTATTGCCGCGAGTATGATCGTGAATTTATTTCTGTATCTTGCTCGATGTATTCTTTATATAAATGTACACTCAGATAAAAGCATAATGCGATATCCTGAAAATACAGGCGTGTGATAACGGAAAAAGGTGTCTGAAACCGAACAATGCACTATTTTTACGTACAAAGCTATTTTTCCGTTAGATATTATTGTCGGCCGAACAAAGAGTCCAAATTCCTTTTCACCTCGCGAGCGCGCGCGGCGCGCATCACGAGAGCCCTATAAATACTAATATTTTCACTGATTCCCGGCATATTTTTAACTCTCGGCCCCCCGCCCGAAAAAAGCTCAACTGCACCGAAAACGAATAATTAATCAAGCCCACACTCCAGATAGCTCCATTACCCTCCATATTCCACGTACGCGTCGTTCCGCAAAACTCATCCTTTTCCCCGCTGCCTTAATAATCGCCTCCTTCCATATTCACCCGAGCCGTTAAAATAATTAATACGGCCCTCGTCTTCGCTCCTAAACAGCGCTTTATCCACTTTGCCCCGGTGCTCGATCGCTTTAGCGCTTTCGGCGTCCTATCGGGCCTTTATATCTGCCGGCATGCATGAAAGCCCTCTTGTCCGCGAGAGGAAAGTGGTCGAATGTGCAAAATGACGAGCGACGGGGTTTATATTTAGAGCGCTTCGATCTGTCGCACCCCCTTCGTCACGCGAGAGCGGAGAGAGGGAGGAGAGAGAGCGAAAGCTTCGCGCCCGCGCGCGGGCGCGCCTGCAGACTGGCAAGCTGACGTACGCGCCGAGCCGATACGTTGCATTATTCGAGGGATCGACTCTTTCGCTCTCTCTCTCTCCCTCGCTTACTCTGGGAGGTCTCTGCGCGTTATATAGTTGTGAGTGATCTTTTTTGCCTTTTTTTTTGGTTTTTACGTATTGACGGATGTAGCGAGGAGCAGAGGGCTCGAGATATCGCTGAAAACGCGCGAGGATTGAAAAGCCGGGTGCAAAGAGCTGGGATATAGATACGCTATTCGGGGCTGGCTTTGTTCTAACGTGAAATTTCGCGCCTAGAGTGAGACGAGGGCAGGATGAATTTTATATTGATAGTTTATTTTTTCAGCGGGTTGGCTAGCTCGGAGAGAGCTGGCTGCTGGAAGAAGACGCGATTAATTAAAAAAGAGCGAGCTTTTCAGGTCAATGAGTGGGTATAATGGTCGCGATTTTACGTAACAGGTTATAGCGAAATAATTGATTTGTTGCGCGTTTGGCTGGACGGGTCTTTTTGACTTTATTATTGAAACAACACCTAAGTAAAAAATTAGTAGTTAGGTAAGTGATTCAATTAGTTTGCTTGATTCTATATGTGCGCTTTACCTGTATTTGTATGAAAAATGTTCAAGTAAGTTTAAGCAAATTAATTGGGGTGCACAAGCTATGTTAGTTTTTCAATTCTTTTGTAATTTATGACTTATAGTGATTCTAAAACATTATCGTTGCCAAGAACACGAAAAGTCAATTTGTTTACATAATTTTCTATTGTAATGGACAACAACGTAATTACAAATTTTCGAAAACATGAAAATTAAATACATAAACAATGACTTATTTTGTAGAATCACTTTAATTTTATTAAGAAACCCGATTATTATAACCCGAAAGATTATTTAACTGATACATAAAAAAAGTGCAATTAAAAATCTGCTTAAAATTTTATAATTCATTATTATTTAATTTCAATAAATTTAACGACTAATTAATCATACTTTTATCAAAAAATAAAAAAATAATATAAATATTTGCGTGCATTGCAAGATGAATTTTTAAGCGATTTTTCAAGAATTTTCTTTTATTGAGTATTCTGACAAGTCTGCCCTACTTTTAAAACGGATGAAATATTTATTGTATATGAAATTTTGCTTAAACTGCAAAACACTTTTAAATATTTTGAAATATTTGGGAAACGTGTTTGGAAACTTTAGCTTTTAAATAATAACAAAAACAAAAAGATAATTTAAATTATCAATGTTTTAAAACGAATTTTAATTAGAAATCATATTATTAAACAAAAGTAATTTCTATTATATTATTACTGAATATCGCCTACAAACATTAATCCGGATAAAAAATAACAGATTAATTACGGTAAATCTGTGATTCGCTAATAATAATTTCTAGTAATATTAATTAATCTTCGAAATTTAATATTAAAGTATCAATGGGCTTGAACTTATGAGAATACTAACAAGCTCTTTTTAAATACTACGCTTATTGATTTGTGCTAGCAGTCAACGCACCATTTCCCTTTCACCGCTTCAACCAGCCCCTTTAAACTCAATAAATCCAAATATTTTTCAATTTTCGTCGTTCCCGGTGACTTTAGCCCGCAGCCTCCCCCGGCCAACCCCCGTCTCCCCTCCCCCCTCACTCACGAGCACGCACGCAGAATGTACAGAAACAGGGCGCAGGAAAACAACTCACTTCCTTAGGCGAAATAATCGATATGTAGTCCTCGTAGATGTAGCGCGCCTTCTCCTCGACCTTCTCCGGGTTGCTCTCGCGCTTGAGCTGCTCGCAGGCCAGCCAGAACGCGATGTTCTCGTCGCTGTACTCGCTGACGAGGAACTCCCTGAAGAGCTTGCGGCCCACCGGGTTGCGCATGAGCCGGTCGAACGACGAGCCCCAGGAGCGTATCTCCTCGATGCTGATGTCGCTGATGTCGCCGTCGAAGCCGTTGCCGGCCCCACCGGCGCCGAGCTCGCCCGCGAGGCCCGCGCCGCTGCCGTGCTCGCCGCCGCCGAGGCCACCGCCTGCGCCCGGCCGCATCGACGTCGCGCCGCCGGAGCCTCCGGTGCCCACCGCAGCCAGACTGTTGCAGCAAGGTGGAAAACGGTCGTGTTTTTACATTATTTTCTTGGCTTATTGGGATGCATGTGGCGAGGGATTTTATATTGGTGAGATCGTGTGCAAGTTAAACAATTACATTGAAAATATTTGTTGTTTTATGCTATGTTTTTGTTTTTTACTCTTGTAAGCTTTTGTTTTATATGTGTTTTGCGAGTGTAATGTGTGCAAAATTCCCAAGCGAGATTTAAGTATCTCATAATTATACGTTAATTTAAATTGAATTATGAAGTTTTACCCTTAATGAAGTGAAACATTTAAAATCTAGAAAGTACTATACACGTTCATTTATTTTTTTCAGAAAGCAGTATAAGCGCATTATTTATCGGATGAATGCATGAAGACAGCGTCATTTTATACCTCTCATTAAAATGTTGTATAAGCATATCTATATAGATGTGTTATAAAGATATATTATAACACTGACATGAGACTCTAAACTTGAAGATTTCGATACCACAAATACCCTGCTAAAACATGATGATTTGAATACAAAATCTGTGTTCTGATTGAAATCAGAATCTGTATTACAGATCTGGGTTCATTTTCAAGGCAGAATATAATATTTAATTTAGTGTGAGTTATCGCGGAAAATTATGGAGGTAGTGAATATTCTATATACTAGTTCATACATTTGCTAAGAAAGGAAATTGAACTAAAGAAAACGAGCTTTCATCTACATTTTGTAGATTAAGTAATTAATTTTTACG
This sequence comes from Eupelmus azureus, assembly GCA_030522685.1. NCBI lineage: Eukaryota > Metazoa > Arthropoda > Insecta > Hymenoptera > Eupelmidae > Eupelmus > Eupelmus azureus. The sequence goes on from JAPYZA010000396.1 coordinate 11,515, forward strand.
CGAAATAATACGGCAAAACATTACAAGTATTAACTAATCTGACTGAGAAATCTGACACAATAAATACATCTATAAATGATTCATATAATTAGGGAAAAGTAGTCCCTAACTGACTGGTTGTACCATTTTACTTCTGCATTAATGTCTCTTACTAAACGACATCTACAAACCCCACATATAGACATGTAATATACAAAAATGATTACAGAGTAAAACTTTGAACTTTGAACCTTGAGTTTCTTAAGTTTAGGGGTTAGTAAGGGACCATTCTCAACTGTGTGAAAATTAGAGTTAAATAACATCACATTTCTTTTACTATAAAACCATGCCAAGACAATTATGCATATTTTATTAAATTAAAAATAAACATCTACTATTCTATTACATAAAAATCCCACGCGATATCTAGCCGAATTTCAAGTTTAATATCGATTCACTAAAAGTAAATTATAATTAAATATTTTTTCTAATACTAATGTTTACAATGAAAACATTTATAAGATTAAGCTCAGAAATCACTCTACGTATGCTACCACTGATATACAAAACCCAATACTAGAATACAAAATTAAATATTTCTGGAGCAGTAATAAAGCTATCAAGCATCCGGACGTCACGGTATTCCGTACGATTCAGGAGTTTGACGTCAGTCGTCGCTTCTGTCCGGGACACATCGGATTTATTTTTCAATTACCAGCCGCGATAATAAAATAACGTCTAACTACGTTACAACGATAAACAAAGCCACACAGTCAACAACGGAGCGCAAAACTAAAACAACAGCTATACGCCGCTACGTACTGCCTAGTTTGAAACATCTCCCAGTATTCCTGAGCTCTCTGCACACTCGAACACATGTCTCGCAGGCGCGCACTCGCGGCACAAACTAAACTCAACAAATCTATATATATATATATTGCACGGTCCGAACAATATTCTCCTCAAAAGTAGGCAAACTTCATCGGAGTCGCGTTGAACGTTCGATTAAGCAGCCCGTATTATATACGAAATAGACGCGTTCCCGAGGAGGGTGGCCGCGCACGCACGCACGGCTTGTACTAATGAGAGTTACGAACTCGACTGCGCGCGCTAGCCGCGTGTGTGCAAGCGCCAGCCGGGCGCACAAAGACACATATCCCTGCGCGCGCGAAGGAGGCATAACTTCTCGGCTCAGAAGGGGCACGGGGAGATTAGATGGAGAGGAAAGGAGGGGCTCGAGAGCGAGCGGGCAGATAACGCGCCGGGAGAGAGAGAGAGGGCCAGATATGAATGAGCGGAGGCCCGGCTTGAGCGTCTATATAGGTATATATGTATACGTATGATGTACGCACAGCGAGCGAGAGGGAAGGAACGCAGAGAAAGAGCGAGAAGGAGGAGGGTGACACGTGTTATGTTTCGTTTTCTGGCGGCTCCGAGGCTCTCTCTCTCTCTCTCTCTCCCGCAGAAGCTGGCTCTGCCGCGTGCGGGAGGGAGATGACGCGCGAGAGCGCGCGGAAACACGTGTTGGGGGCCGACGACGCCGCGCGCGCGGCTACGTCACCGGAAGTCGCCGGGAAGAGAGAGAGTGAAGCGTTTTTCGGGAAATCGTCGCTTAGTTAGAGAGGAGAAAGAGGAGACGCTTTATTACGCCTGCCACCCCCAAAGTGCTCGGTCTGTTTGCGTCTGCTCCATTCGGTTCTTATGGTAAGACTTTTTTTTTGTTTGCTGTTTTTGCGGAATTGTCGTCGTCTGACAGAAGTAAATTTACGTACAATGTTTTTCAATGAATCTTGAAATGTGTAGCTTTATAAAGGCTTGTATAAATGTTTTTTAGGATTTGATTGATGCATTGCATTCGAATTTCTGCTTTTGAATTTTACATCAGACGAGAAATAACGTATAAACAATAGTGCATAGAAGATTCGGAATGAAATGTAAAATTTGCGAATAGAAGTGAAATTTATGAAGAATCTTGTTACTTTAAAAATGCGAGGTGGAAAGGATTTTATTTTGAAGAATATCGCAGGAGAGTAGATCCTGAAAATTGCGCAGTATTTCTAAGCTTTACAAGTCTGAAGAGGGAAGAAAATCAAGTTTTACGTGACGAGCACTTGTATCCTATCTGCTGAAACTATCTTCGCCCGTTATTTGTGACTTACGGTGAAGGATTGCGGACGCGCGCTGGTCTATTTTCTATATTGATTCAATTTTATCGACACGTTTTTAATTGAATTTTAAACTTTTCAAGACGTATTGTTCAATTTAGGTTTATATTATTAATTAAATGCCTTTACTAGCAATATAATTCTTTTGAAAACCTATTGTTACAATAATAAAATTTATTGAATTAACGATCCTTTTCAATTCGATACTGTTAAAAACAAGTTTGCCACTTATCAGAGACCGATAGAGCGCACTTCTTAAATTACTAATCGCCTTACTAATATTGATTACTCCTTGAGACACTAGAGAATTTTAACGAGCAATCGATACTTTCTTCTTAGCTCATCAATTTTAGAATAAACCATTACGATAGATAAAAGATACTGTTACATTATTAAGCGGTAATATACCATTTCTTTTAAATTATAAAACAATATCAAGATTTAAATATCTAATTGATTGAAAGTGATTTTAATTATTAAGGAGCAATTAAATACAAATATTTATCTATCAGCCAACTTAAAAATGCAAAGTGCGCAAAATTTTTATCGCCGACACGAAAAAGCGTTCCCACGGAGTAATCATACCAAGCTCAATTTTACAAGAGCAATGAAAATAATGAAAGCCCACAATCTAGGCTAGTACAATGCATCGAAAGCCTCCGTCTCCTTACTTGACCATCAACTTCCTCCAAAACTCCATCTCGAAGATTGACCAGCAGCTTCTAGGCAGGAGCCCTCTCATCGATTCATCGCCGGCCCGTGCCCCGATAAAACTCGCCTTTGGCGGCCTCGCTTAAAGTCCGCCGCTGGTCAATAAAAGAAGCGACGCAGCCAGAGCCCCGTCATAACCACATCACTTGGCCTCTCCACGCGCTTCAATTTTTCACTTCTTACTCACTCGCTCCCGCTGCTGCACTCTCGCACTCTATATTTCACATAACAATTACAACGCCCGCTGGCTGGCTGGCTGGCGCGCCTGCGTTATTCACCCGCAGCCCGAGAGAAAAGAAAAACGGAGAACATGAAAAAAAGAAGAGCGCGCGAGAGAGAATGTATATTTTTTTATTCTCCCCCCGGAGCACAAAGTATATAATATATCGAGCAGAGTAGAAGGCGACCGTGGCGGTGGCGGAGAGCGACTTATTAGCCGACGGTTTGAATATTGCACTACTCGCGCCCCGCAAGGCTCAAGCTGCGCTCTCGCGCGCGGCGTGCATACATACGCGTGTGAGAGTGCAGGTGTACGTGTATTTTCTACGTGGAGTCGGCCCAGATTTTCGCGCACGCGCCCGCGACTCTCCGATGATGGCATATATACAGCCGCCGCGCGCAGGCTGCGCGCCTCTACGTGCAAGTAATAATACAAAGCATGCACATACATACATATATATATATATATCTATACTAGTGTGTATACAGCGAGACACAGGAGGCAAAGGGGGCAAAAGGAACAGAGAGAGATAGAAAGAGAGAACTGCTCACCATTTATTCCTGCTTGAGGCATGAAACATAGAAAGAGAGAAAACGTAAGGTTTATATATATGCGTTTCTATATAGTAGCCAGAGTACATATAGAAGTTCTAGGTGCTGCGTCGATTTCTTTGTCGTCTGTCTGTCTCTGTCTCTGTGTGTGAGTGTGTATTTGTATAGGCATATGGAAGAGAGCTAATAATTGTGCGCGCGCGAGTCGGTGACATTGTGGCATGTACGCTTATAGAAGCGCTTGGAGGATACGTATACAAAATACATGTAGCGCGCGTACGCGCAGGGAGAGAAGAGCGCGTCAGACAGTATATAAATGGGTCATAGCTGTCCCCGCGCGCGCGTTAAACTGCCGAACGGGCGCCAGACAATCGACGCACGGCTAATATACGCGCTTACTCTCTCGAGGCATCGAAAAGGAGCACTGTAAGCGCAAAGTCTCTCGTTATTCTTTCGCCGCGAGCCATTTACATATCTCCCTTTTCTGTCTTCGGCGCAGAGGGCCGATGAGCGCGCGCGCGCGCGCGGGGGAGCTGAAAGGGACGATGCCTCACGTGACGTTTATTAGCTTCTAGGAAAAAGTGTCGCTCGCGCACGCCCGAGCTCGCGCGCTCATATTCTTTATCTTTTATTCCTTTCGCCGAGCGCCGGATAATAGCCCGAGGGGAAAATTTTTTTTTCCGGGAACGAATTATGCCTGACGAACGTTTCTCGCTCGCCGCTGCAGTAAGTATCGGTCTTGCCGCGGCGCGCCCCGGGACTTTGGAGATTCGTTTTCCAATGCGCCCCGTAGTTGGCTCGCGTGACTGAAAATCGTTGTAATTTAGCCCGCGAGAACGACTTTTTCCCGACAGTGTACACCCCGTATACTGTCGGTTCTGTTTTTTTTTTCACCGAGGAAATCGACGCGCTTTCATAATTTATTAAGTGTAGCGGACACGTATAATCCGCGCGTTATTTGCCGCTTCTCGGCGTTGCGGCTTTTTTCGATTTTTACCACGAGCTCTCGTGAGTCGTGTTGGTAGTGTGTACAGGCTGTTGTCAAGTGAAGTTAGTTTGTTGGAAAATAATATTATTTGAGTATGCACACGTGGTAAGTCGCCTGTAAGCTCGAAGCGAAAGTATATCAGCTTGTTAATTAGCGCAATAAAGTTGTATTTACGAATGCATTTTAACCGGTGTTATATGGAAACTTTTTAATCGAGCTTCATTCTTACCGGGAAGTTTGAAAAGTAAATTACGGGGAGAATTAAATAGAAAAGTTACTAACTGTAGTTAAATATCGTGTAAGAAGACTGAAACTTTGAATAATTTCGCAATTACAGGCGAACTTGTTACGTGTTGTATTAGTAAGCTTGCGCACGGTAAACGTTTTTGTGCTATGTTTTGAAAAAAAAATAACGTTGTTTAGGAATATTGGCTAAATTTTCTTTACTACCTTTCAGAAAGAATATTTTGTTACTTAGACAACGATTTAATTAAATTGGCATTTTAAGCTTTTTTGTTTTAAATGTAATAAAATTCAAAGATTCGAATACCGATAACTGAAATTAAAATATTTGAATATTGAAAAAATACTCTTGTAAATGTTGTATAAAAAAATGTGTGACCCACTTTCATCCTTTTCTATTTTCCAGCAAATTGTCAGTTTTATCAAAATTGAATTTCTATTCTTTTAAGTTATTGAAGGGAACTAAACTGTTTAAACGTAACTATTTCATTACACTGCATAAATTCACTGCTATTAGAGGAACCATCAACTTCAGTAAACGGTTATTTTTTCACAACGAATTTTGAATTTACTCTTTAATACTGCAAGATAATAAAAAATGAACATAAGTTATTTCATCTACTTTTATAAATTATTCTACAATATATTAAAATTTTATAAAATATTTAAAAGACAATTTATATATATATAAAAATATACTAACAAGGAAAGGCTTTCAGATTTAGTGAACAAAAGTCCAAATTTGAGTGAAAAAATTCGGTTTTATTCGCGTTCAATTATGCTCTTAAGTCGTAAAATATGACTAACGAATTCGAATTTTGATATTCTTTCACTTACAACTTTCTCAATTAATAATTATTAACAAAATAAGAATAAAAAAGCTTCCAGTAATTTCCTGAGAGTAGATTTAGTTAGAAGCAGAAAAAGTATCAAAATATGAATTCAGCAGTCATATTTCATTATTCACGGCCATGATTGGAAGCGAATAAAACTGGTATTGTACTCAAACTCTAACTTTTGTTTACCAAATTGGAAAAAGTGTCCTTATAAATGCATTTTAATATCTGAACTATTCAATTTCAGCATTTATATTATTAATAATTTCTAACAAATACTTATAAATAACTTTAATTAAACTAATGCTGACTATGATCTTACTTAAAATTTTAAAATATCCTGTGAAGTTATGACCTCAAGCTTATAAAAATCAATTTCAAGGTGTGAATAAAAATGAAATAATAAATATAAATATTTTAATAACTCTTATTATATTGATATATCCTTTTAAAGTTCTAAAGGTCAAAAAAGAAACTGCCTTCTAACTTCTGCTTAGCTTCCAGACTTCCAGGCGACAAAATATTGATATAAAAGCACGTGCTACTTTGTTGCCATTGAATTCGTTCTAGCAAACAGCAGAAATGTACGTTGTAAGAAATTGAATGAAAATAAATCATTCTAAAGATTGATTTAGAAATTGATTTTTTTATAAAATGGAATATTGTACCGGTGTATTAGTATTGACAAAATATTTCAAAATATTTTACCAACTAGATTCACTTGATTAGTACGAAAAATTATTTTTGTTTTGCTATAAGCCAGAAGTGAAAATCTGTTAAATTTGAATTTCTGTTAAATTCAAATAATTTATATTTTTGAATACTTAACGTAATAAAAACAAATTTACTTTTATAACTTTAAAAGCGGTCGTTTACCTAAGTAAATTGATGCGTAATGATGGTCACGTGACGTCCATATACGTCCGTGTATAAGAGTATAAAGTAACATCAAAAACCAAAAACTCACGAGTGTACGGTCGCCCCAAGGGAGTAAGTATCCTTTTAATACATAATTTTGTACTTTGAAGAAAATTAAAAAAAATTTCTGAGATGCGTTTGCTTATAATAGCAGTAATTTTCACTTATTAGTAACAGATATTGCTCAAGTATGTTTTCAACTTGTAAATTCATTTTTGTCAGTGTAAGAACTAGTCCATAGTTTGAAAATTTTCTGCAAACTGAATTTCTTTAATAATTATTGTAAACAGATCTAATAATTATTATTCATAGTTCATCATATTTTTGCTTAGGTCAAAACGTACCAACGGTTCCCATTAACAACTAGACCGTTCTATTGATAATCTTCACCGGCACCCTATTTGAATATGCCGCGATAAGGGAAGCTTTCACAAGAACGTTTACAGTGCGATAGAGCAGCAGCACGCAAGAACAGAACAAGGTTTATGTATAAGAACGGTAATACCACGAGCAGCTGCAGCAGCAGCACCAGCACAGGCAGCAGTTGTCCTTTTTGGATCGGCCCATGATCCCGTGTCGCTGCTGCGGCTGGTTCGTCGGCTGGCCGGAATTGTTGCTGCCCCGCGGCTGCTGGCTGGGCGAGCCCGTCGAGGCCTGGCCCTGACTCTGGGCCCTGAGCCGGCAACCGCCGCCGGCTGTCTCAGCGCCACCGCCTCCACCGCTGCTTCCGTGACTAACGCCTATTCCCATGGCTGTTGCGCCGATTCCGCTCGACATCTGCAGCCAAGGACGCGGCCAAACAGATAACAATGTTGAGCTAGTCTGATTAGAAAATTTGGGGGATGCTTTCTTTGACACTTGATGGCTCGATTGAGTCTGAATGCTCATCTTTGTTGTATTTATTATCAGCTGATTCTCACAAAATTTAATTAAAGTAACAAAATCCATGTCGTAAAATGTTTAATGTACGACGTTTTTTTATTAAAACGGAAAAAAATAAAATTTGTTTTATAAAGCGTGATTGAATATATAAAATAATAAATAAAGGCATTAATAATGAGGCGCAGTGCAATTCATTATCTTTGTTTTAAAATCACTTATGTAAAACATTAAAATGAATTTTTAAAAGTAGTCAAAGTTTATCAATCCATTTGAGCCTTTTATTGAAGCTTGTCTTGAAATATTATACGATACACGAATAATTCTAAAATAAAAGAAATCAGAATTTTTTGCGACGAAAGAATGTAAATTGACTGAATACTTTATGAGAAATTCGTTTGAAGTAGAAATATTAAGTTGTGAGATTGCATTCATTGTCTCTACAAAAAATTTCAAACTTTACGGTAGTCCAGAAACAGACTTATTAACATCCTTTTTGCGTAAGAAAAGAGATTTCACGCAGGTATTCAAATAAAATATAAAGCTACCTTAAATAATTATTACATTTGTCGAAAACTGAATAAGTTAATAAAAAAAATTCTTCAAAATTTAAAAAGTGGATAAAAACAGTTTATATTTAAACATTTTTTGCATTTTCTGAAAAATTGTATATCCCTTAATATATTTTGCAAGAAAAAAATATTTTAATATGTGAAAACTGCAAAATTTTATATTTTTAATCACTTTGAAATAGTAAATTCGAATATCATATATGTTATTAAATTTCATAAGCTTCTTCCTGTGGAATATGACATTTTTATCAACTGTTTGATTCCTGATTTTTTTGCATCCAAATGAAAACAAAATTCCCTTGATTATTTTTAGATTGTAGAAGTACGAAATATTATAAACAAATTTTCTTTTTGATAAAGATGATTTTTATACTAAATTAGATCTGTCTAAATAAATAAATATAATCAGATTGCTTAGATCGAACAAAATTGATAGATAAAGAATAAATAAAACAATTAAAACTATGTAAAATATTTCTAGTTGTAGAAAATGTAAGAGCCGATTGTTTTATCATTTAGTTTTTAATCTCTCGAAAATTAAAAACTATTAAAACTATTCTTATAATACAAAACTACTATTCTTATATTTAAAACTATTCTTATTCGCGTTGTTTCTTTATTAAAACGTAAACATTTTATAAAAAAATTCTCAGAAAATTCAAAGTTAATTGCGAAACAATCACGTTACAGTTTCTAATTTAGTACTTAAATATACAAAATTATTTAAAAACACCTACACGGTTCATGATATATTGCGTAAAGATTTCAAAAATGCAATCTGAATGAATTTAGAAATAAAATCATTTTTATACACAATGATAATTAACTCATGCATAAAATAAAACAGACTAAATTAAGATTTTTAAAAACAAAAACTTTTCAAATATGAAATCAGAATCTAAGTAGAAAGAAACAAACGACTACAATTACCATTTCCCCCGTTAAATAAAGCATCGGGAACACTTAAAAAAATCATCGACACGAAAACAAATTATGTCAGAAAAAAAGATGGTACCCACGCACGCGCAGCATGCAGCACGCGAATAATCAGGTGTCACATGCACATACGTACGTTTCAGCTCTTTTGTGCTCATTTTTACGTGATATTGACCGCGGGTTAGTAGTTCCCGCAAAATTAAAGAATTCGCTAGATCGAGGAAAGAGCACTCAAAAACGTGATTTTTTTAAAGAATAAAGGTAAAGATACACACGAGTTTGATATTGCAAAAACAAGATTGTGTCGTTGATCTCAGTGTTTTCTAACTTTCTCAAAATACTCATGTTATACACAATACGAAAATGTTTACGCTTCGCATAAAAGAAACTACCGTAAACTCGCGAAGTTTGTTTCTTCTTTTCTCGTTTTCTTCTTTTTTATTTAATGACTGATTGACGATATACCGTTTGTGTGATGCGGAAGAATGTTGTTATGAAACTTGTATTGCTTCGGAACGAATATATGGATTTTAAGAGTAACAGCTATATTGTCGCGGAATGAACTACATTGTGAACAGTGAATATTAACCATTTTGAGAAACGTACGTGTCAAAGTAAACAACAAAAGCGGGAGAATATCGATAACTTGTTAAACGCGAGCCAATAGTACTTAACTTTGCTCAAACAAACTTAAATTCGCATTAATATTTTACGTGTCTAAAGAAACGAGGCCATACGCAGCAAGTAACGTGCAAAATATTTTGTTATAAAATCTGTAATCGCGTAGAAAGCATGAAATGTATTTCTTTGTCAAATGCGTAACGATCTAGCGGACTTAAAAAACAATGAGTTAAAAAAAGACTAACAAAAATCAAGATATTTTTTTTAAAGACAAAGCAAATAAAAAAAAGCTTTGACTAAAAAATAAATTTTATGAAACGTTTGTATTTTTAAATAACTAATAACGTTTTCACTTTTTGCATTATTTAGCATTAAAAATTAATTGTTCAAATTTTTATGTAATTTTATTTTTAATATTTATGTATTGTAATTTTAAATTATGATCATAACGATTTATTTCTACTGTATTGATTTAGAAGCACACGTCAAACGATACTGTAAGTGAATAATTAGTAAAAGACGTATTTATTATTCTTTAATTGTAGCGAATGCAAAATGAATTTAGTATATTCATGGTAACATATAGAAGAATAGTTTTTAACTTTTAGTTTTTGTCTCTCTGATACAAATAAATTTTAAGAATTATTAATTGAGTTTTTTAATTTTCATCAATTGTTAAACTAAATTATGTATAATGTTTAAGATTATAAAACAAGATTAATAACTGAATATTATTAAAAGAAATTGATTCAACTTTTTAAACGTACAAGATCACTTAAAATATGAATTAATTAATCCAATATAAGTTATAATTAATATCTTTACTCAGAAACTGAGCTTTGTATCTACAAAGAGCAAAATTCTCAGTACTTATCATATCTCAAAATTGTCTCACACATCAAAGAGACCATCAAAGTTCAATGCAAGCCCTCAATCAAAGTAAAAATCCCAACCAAAAGAGAGAATCAAGAGAAAAAGAAAGAGCGCTTCAACCCGCAGCCGGAGTTTAAAGCTCCTCTCTCTGTGCTTGCGCGCGCGCGCGCTCGCAACGTCAGAAACGTAAACAATAGCAGCTGCCCCCTCCCTTTCTCCTGATTCCTCTGTCTAGATACACACGGTGGCTCTCTTGAGAATCTCGATAGATTCATTCTGACTTTTCTTACCTCTATCATGTTCCATGCGCTCAATAGCGAGGCCAGCTCGCTTCCGGCTCGCTTTGATATCGAGCGCGCGAGGACGTCGCGCTGCTATGCCACTGCTGCCGTTCTCGCTCCCTTTGGCCTGCGTACCACCCCCAGTGTTGTGCCTGTGTCTGCGTGTCTGCCTGTGTCCGTGCGGCCGGATAGACGAGAGAGAGAGGCCAGTAGTCGCGCACACGGACTTGGCTGCTTGTATACGCACGTGCGTCTCTCTCCCTCCGTGTGTGTGTGCCTCTGAGCTCCAACCTGCGCCAAAGCGAGGCGAGGAGCTATCCCCCTGCGGGACCGCTGCTGCCTAGCCGGCGGGCCTCGCCCGACTCCTGCATTACTGCCTGCCCCCTCTGTCTAGCTATTAGTATGCGCCTATGTGTATCCTTTCTCTGTTTCGCCGCTGCTTTTTCTTCTTCTTCTTCTTCTCTCTTTATCACTTTCCTACTCTCAACCTCGCTTTCTTCGGGTCAGCGACGCCGAGCGAGAGACTGCTGACACCCCCGCACTGCTAGCACGACGGCACCTCCAGCGACGACGGCGATCCAGTCGCTACGAGCGACTCCCCGCCGAGCATGCTCGGCTCGTTCTCCTCATGCCTTCTCTCTTCACAGCCCTCTCTATACTTTCAGCGCGCTTTCTTCCCCGGCGCGGCTCTTGTTTACTTCTTCTCGCGGAACGTCGGCGCCTGATGGAGTCTTCCGAGCTGGCGCTACTTTCTCTCTCTCTCTCCCCCCCTCGCAGCCTCCGGCTGTCGGGCTGTCGTTGGCCCCTGGGCGCTGCTCGTGCACGGGGGATGATTTTGCAAAACAAAATCTTGTCTTGTTCTTCCGGTCGTCCTCTTCGGGGGGAAAATCAAACCGACGACGGTGCCGGGATCACAGAAAGAGAGAGGAAGCTGGAGAAGAAGAGAGCAGGAGACAGGAAGGGAGAGAGAGAGAGAGGAAAGGATAGCGAGAAGTAGTAGTCAGAGGAGCTTTCCTCGTCTCTTGCCTGGCTCCTTGAGGTTCTTTCTCTCCTCTCGATGGAAGGTGGCAGTAACAATCGCGGCGGCGAAGAAGGCAACGTACCCAGAAGAAGAGAGAGAAAGAGGAAAGCAGAAGGAGGAGGAGGAGGACAGAGAGTATAAAAATAGGGTGCGCGCAGCGGCGTGCAGAAGGCGCGGTAATGGTCCCTCTAGTTCCGTGAGTTAGAAGGAGACAGCGTGAGAGAGAGAGCGAGCGAGGCACACACACTCAGATACGCGCGCACGCACTCAACAGTCTAGAATGAGCGAGTGAGAGAGAGAGAGAGAGAGATGGAGAGAGAGAGAGAGAGAGAGAGAGAGGGAGAGAGAGAGAGTCGACTCGAGAACGACGACGACGACGAGTTTGACGGCGACGACGTCGTTAAGCACGGTCGCACACGAGCGGAGCTACACAGAGCGCGCTTGACGAGGCTCTTTCTCTCTCTCTCTCTCGCTCGCGCGCGCGCGTTTATTGATTGGCGCGAGAGCGAGCGAGCGAGCGAGCACCGCTGCTCGTCGCTGTGACGGCCGAAGCTCCAAAACTCCTCTGTGATGTGTGGGCTGGCCTGCTGCCGCTGCTGCTGCTGCCTTGCCGACTTCTCGAAAGCTGCTCCTTTCTCGCTCCTGCCCCTGGCTCTCTCTCTCTCCCTCTCTCTCTCCAGTTGCCAAAGAGAGAGCTTTTGCCCTCTCTCTTTGCTGCGTTCGCTCAACAGTGGCGCGCGCAAGCAGCAGCTGCTTCTTCTCTTCTGCTGCTTCTGCTGCTGCTGCTGCTGATCGTCGAGGGAGAGAGAGAGGAAATGCAAACGTGCGCGGGTCAACGTCTCTGCTGGCACTGCACGGACGTATCTACTGCGGGGGCCCGTCGCTATGTCCTCGCTGACAAGTAGTAAAAGCCGCGTACGGCGAGACTGAAGAATAATCCCTGCTTGTGTCGGCCGTCGGTCCGGTTGAGAAGAGGCTGCTCCTTCCCGCTAACCGACGCATCTTTCAGCCCATTTCATCTTTTCAACGTCTAGCTTCTTCGGGCTCCCTCCCTCTCTCTCTTTCTTTAGCCAGCGCCGCCTGTCCGTGTGCCAATGTTTGCCTTGCGGTGCGCGCGAGTGCGCGCAGCTGCATCTGTGCCGCCGCTCGTTCTGCTACCTCTCACTTTCGGTCCATCGCACTCGGACTCGTACTACTTGCTCGCACCGCGAACGAGCACACTGTAACGACCAGCGTTATTTACATGCAAAACGAGAGCTTTTCTTTTTCCACCCTCTCGCCCGCTCGCTATAGAGCTCGTTAAGCCACGCTCGACACAAAGGACGGCAAGCTCGTTCCTTGCTTCTTTTGTTGCTCTATACTGGCTCTCGTCTTGACTTTGCTGCTGGTCTTTTGTCTCTCCTCTCTTCTGCTTCGCTTAATAGCTAATCTCACTGCTTCGTCTGAATAAAGGGAGAGAGAGAGAGAGAGAAACGTCCTCTCGAGAACGACACGTATTAGAAAAAGTATATGTATACATAGAGAGAGAGAGAGTGAGCGAACGGGCGAGCTCGAGGATTTTGGGCGGGACGCAGACTCGTCGACGATCGGCAGGCGCGCTTCCCTGTTTATCCGCTCCTCTCCTCGCCCCGAGACTCGGCGGCTCTATCGAATTTTTCCAGCAGGCGCGCTCTACGTGCCTGCCTTCTTTTTCTTTCTCTCTCTCCCTCGCAAGTCTCTCTGTATAGCTGCGACTCTGCCTGTGTATCGCGCGTCCAGCACCCGCCAGACGCGTGGGCTCGTCGAGGCTGAAAGAAAAGAGCAGCGCGCGAGCGCGGGGGCGGAGGCCTCGTCGCTCTCTTTCTTCTCCTCTCTCTCTCCCTCTCGCGAAGCTGGCTCTCCCGAGCGAGCGACGAGAGCGCGAGGTATCAACGAACCGCGCCGTGAGAAAAACAACACAGAGCGAGCTTATGCCGCGTTCTTGCGAGGCGTGCCACTGGAAGCGCGCGACTCTACTGTATTTTGCTCTCTTTTTCCGCCTTTCGACGTCGTCGTCGGCGGCGGCGGCACGATCAACGTTTCCTTCGCCGTCTCTCTCTCTCTCACTCTCCTCTCTCTCTCTCACTCTGCGCTCGAGTGTGCGTGTTTCTGTGTCTCTCCGTCCGTGTTGCGCGCGCGCGCCTTCGCTCTCTCGGCCCGACGACGATGGAGTTGCGAGGCGAGCACGACGACGACGACGAGAAGATGACTTTTGGATCGTATAGGCTGACGTGTCGAGAGAGAGCCGAGCTTTGCCGAGCTTGCGTGTCTCTCGCGGCTGGCCCCGCGGATGTATATAGAGGAGAGCTAGAGAGCGCGCGCGACCCAGAGAGCTCCTCCACGTTCAATATGGCGGGTCACTGCTGGATATGCCTTGCCTGGCCGCCGTCGTACTAGGCGACGACGACGCCGACGCGCTGAGAGCGAGCGAGCCAGCCAGCGAGCTAGAGAGAGACGGATAACCGTAGGCGCCGCGACGCCGAGCGCGCGCGCGCGCACCTATATACACTCACGGACACACGGCCAGCGCTCCCTCTCTCTTTTCCCCACTTTCGGGCGGCTTTCGACCTATAGCTCGGCGCTTCGCTCTTTCTCTCGCTTTCTCTCCTAAGCGCCCTGCTGCTCTCATACTTATAGGCGAATCTTTTTTATTTCACTTGATGTGTATGCCGCTTCTACTTGTGTGTTCAAACATGTGAGTGTGTGTGTGTATGTGTGTGTGTGTGTGTGCGTACACTTTTTGGAATGGGTGTATGCGGGTTGTAGTATATACAGGCAAGTGCTTGCGTGTGTACGGAGGATATGCACGTATTTGTACGAGCTTACATATACACTTGTGCTCGTACACGTGAGTAAAGCATTCAGGTACGCGATCGTGTTGGAGTGTAAGTTTGGACTTCTTATAGCTGTGGAAGAATTTTTAGTATGTCTCTATCAGGTCGGCAGCTCTTCTCCCCCTATCTCGGCGAGCTTTCAGAGCTTGCGACTGGGGTAAACCAGCCTCAGTTGACCTCTCTCCCTGCTAAAGCTAGCGAGTGCGAGAAAGAGGAAGAGGGTGAAGGGAGGGGGGGGGGGCGAGAGGTGAAGAGGGGAGCAACTTCTCCCTTTCGCTCACCTGTGCCGCGAGCTTTTCTAAGCTGTTGCTTCTGCAAGCTGCGGAACAGCAGCAACAGAAGCCAGCGCGCTCGCGCTCCTACTACCACTGACACGAGAGTCGTTGAGCTTTCGGAGCTGCAGTAGTATTACAAATGCGGTTTCTCCTTGTTTGGATACTCTCTTTCTATAACTAGCGTCTCTATAACTCTACTTCTTTTTTCTCGCGCTGCGCGCGCTCTCGCTCTCCTCTTTAAATGTTTGATTCTTTCTTTGTTTTAGCTTTACGGCTCTTCTTTTTTTGTCTGCCCCTTTATTCCTCGGAGCTGCAGAAAGGATAAAGTCGCGAAAGGTCGCATTATACGCGCTACTGAGAGTTGACTAGAGGAGCCGGGGAGGGAGGGGGTGGGGTAGGGGGAGGAACTTTTCATTAGGTCGGGACGTTTTAACGAATATCGATGTTTTTTGACCTGGAAAAAATATATAAATATATATAGGAAGGCAAAGGGGGCAGGGGCGACGGCGAGCCGTGTTAAATGCGCGCGGCACGCTGCGTCCCGATTCTCGGAGGACTACTCGTGTCGCAGAGAGTCGCCGTTGAGATTTTTCTTGCGCCGCGGCGGTACATCGCGTGCAGCTCCTTCCGCGTGACGCGGCATGTATTTTTAATTGTACGAGGTGCTTTGGATTTTATCGCTGCTGTAAAAAATTAGTATTACTGCTTTAAATCATTTGGGTGATTTTTCAAAATTATTGTCTTGGAAGTATTTAAAGATTTGATTGTTATCTTTTCGATTTTAAATAATTAATAGTTTCTTTTTACTGCAAAAAGATGGCTCGGTCATTATGAAGCCAGATAATATAGATTAGCCGAGGTTATCTTTGGCACGATTTCAAAAACAAATGCGAAATAAGAGAATGCATCCTCTCGGCCAAGCATATATTGAATAAGCGATTAATTTTTTCTAAAAAGATTAAATTCTTATATATACTTAATTATCTGAACAAAAACTGAGCTAATTTTTGCAAAGAGATAGTAGAAAAGGCTAATCTACGTGTAAAACTTATTTATTAAAAACCAATATTTCTGTGGATGTGCCACCATCCTCTTTAGGACCCCGCGTGGAAATGATTAGTACCTATCTCCAAAATATTGGAAAAGATATTTCTCGGATATTGGCAAAATGTGGGACAAAGCTTCCGAAGTCTTAGCCAGATATTCAAGGCATTATTGGCAATGTATTATTAAGGTATTACTGGTAATGTCGTCAAGGTATTTTGGTAATATATCATCAAGGTATTGGTTATATATTGTTAACAACTCGATACAATTTATTAAATTCAACTTATACATTGTAAGCTTATCTTATCGAACGTTGTTATAAAGCAATTATTTTTTTTATTTGATACTAAATTTCTAGAAATGATTCATAAGTTTAGTAGTGCCTACTAAACAGTATTACTATTCAAGCTCCATTTGTTTACATTTTACTCACTTGGATTGTCGATCGACACTGCTAAACGCATGAATTATTTCAAGTATTTTTGTATAAAATAAAAAAAATACTTTCAGTACAATATACAGTAGGATTAACAAAATCAACAATGATGCGAATAAAATAAGTTTAACATATTATAGCTAGAGAATTAAAGAAAGTCATCAGATCTTTCTTGATCTCTGGCTATGTTGTGCTCTTCCATACGCTTTCCACTTTTTGTGCACTTCCTGCTCTCGCATTTTTCTCACTTTAACATCGATCGATACTATTAAACGCATAAATCATTTCAAAAACTTAGTTCACAAATTTGTATAAAGTCAAAGCATATTTACTTTAGTGCAATATGTGATGGAATTAGCAAAAACTTGCAATGTATGAATGAGTTGAATTTAATATAATACACACAAAATACACTTTATTTAATTGTAATTTGTATGACAATGATTTCAAATAGTTCAATTTAACATTGAAACAAGAATGTTTAGCATTAGTGTAGTTAAGTAATTTTACATGAATCTAGATCAGTTTTGCAAAATTCAATAAAAGCTTATACATACTTTACTAAATTTAACATTGTAACTAATTAATACACTGATAATAATAATAATATTGTACAGTTATAATATTGTTATTGTTAACTTTTCCTTTCGTTGTGAACTTTAAAATAAGGAACTTCTGATAATTATTAAACAATATTGAACAAAAAGTACAATAAGACGTTACTTGTGATCGAGCGTACAAAAAAAATACATAGATGGCGTCACTATGAACAAATCAAAGTTCAAAATCATTAACAATTTCTATTTTGCAGCAAGAACATAATACTTATAGCATATATATAAAGAAAAATTACTTTTTAAATTATTAGTACAGAATAACGAGCAACTATATTATTTATAATAAAAATCATTACTAACAATAAATAATAAATTACCCATTATTAATAAAATTAAAAGCGAAAAATACATTATTATTAACTACCAAACGAAATTACAACTTTTAATCAGCACAAGGCATCACATTAGGAAAATCCGATTAAACTTTATAACTTCGTGAGCGGGCGTCGATAAGACAGGGATCTGAAAAAATGAAACGCCCGCATCCTCTCCAATCTCCTTCGGGTTGCTCCATCTGGCCTCAGCGAGGCGAAGCTCGTCGTCGTCGCAAAGAAGCCGGCGACTATGGCAGTGCAGCAGAAGAGCGATCAAGATAATCTCTAATACGGAAAAGCTTCTTTACTTACCCCAGCGAACTCGAACTCTTCCAACTTGCAGAGCGGCTAATTGCTTCTCCAGCCTTTCAATGGGGCTTCTCTTTCATAATTTCAATGGGTACTTTAGATCAGTATATCCGTCACGTATTAGGTAATAATAATAATTACTTAATTAATTATTGTATTATTAAGAGTACAATAATTTATCATACACAATCTAGTATAATACTTTTCATATACAAAATATTAATAATGTTAAAATTGATTAAGCTCTTATAATATTAGTAGTTAACATTCTAATAATTTCAATTTTTGTATTAGAACAGTATGTTTTTATACTGTCTAATCTACGAACTTTCCATTATAAGTAATAAACTTTAATTCTTTTTTCATTCTAACTGATAAACTACCGATTCGAATATTTAAAAATCTAATTTTTTGAGGAATCATGCATGTCCAGTCTACCAAATAAACCCCACCCTTGTCTTCGACGAAACTTTAAATTGTCTAAGATTGAAATTTCGAATATTTGCAAGTTTTCTAACGGTCGGTGCAGCGCTCTATCGGACTATTTCGATTTCGTAAGTTG
>JAPYZA010000398.1:0-47144 GCA_030522685.1 Eupelmus azureus
TATTATTGATTTTTCGATATTTTAATATGGCAGGCCTTTTTTCTTCAAATATCTAATTGGCTCATTTTCATTAAAATTATAAAAGTACTTTACAAGTACGATAAATATTTATTCATCGACTTGATTTCTTTTTCATATTTTTCTTTCTTTTTTCATATTCTATCACATGTTTTTATAATAATTTTGAAAAAAGTTTAAAATGTCTAAAGAAGAAATACAGAAATATTACTTTTTATAAAATGTCTCTCTGAAATTGGATTTCATTTATATATTTAATATAATTTGCTGGAAGAGTATTTCACTTAAATTAATATACAAATATCATGCTAATATTAAAAAAGAAAAGAAAAATAAGCATAAAGAACTTTGAAATTAAATAGTCAGAATCATATATTAATATTTAAAAAGTCAAGACTACTTTGATACCCGCAAGATTGGTAAAATAAAATTAGAATTGTAAAGTCAGAACTGACGATCTAACATAAGTTTCCTTCAATACTTTTAAAAGCTTCATGTTATAAAATACTTAAAATCATAAAACTACATCTATATATAAGTAAGAAAATTTAGAAATTAACTTAATTACAATAACCTTAAATAACCAAAAATCATTTAAATTCAGTAACCTGCACTCTTAGCTGCTTTTCCAAAAGAGTAGCTTACTCACTACACATTCTCAGCATAAATTTCGAATCCAAGCTCAGTAGCAAAAAGTCCATTAATCAGGAAAAAAACAACGCAGTAGATTATTACTTTGTTGATAATGACGGCAGTTTCGCGTCCCTTATTCCCTCGCTCCATGCCACATCGTCCGCTCCCATAAGACCGTATATATACACGCGCTCAAAGCGTGGAAAATCAAAAGAGCAAGCGGACCAGCGAACGAGAGAGATGAGGAAAGAGACGCGCTTAAAGAGATTGCCAGAGAGAGATGTCGTGTGCGCGCACAGCGTGCAGCTCTTTTTTTTGTTATCATCGCTGAAGGAGCCCGCGTACATATAAGCGCGCATACGAGGCTATAAGAGAGAGAGAGAGAGAGAGAGAGAGAGGAAATATCCGGTTATACGGTGGAAGCGTGAATTCCGCGACAAAAAGTGCTGGGTAAGTTTCCTGGCGCTTGGCCGCCGCCTCTGCAGAAGATGTAGGTAATTTGTTCCTTTCTCGTGGCTGCTTTTTCCCCCGTTTTTTCTTATCTCGCTTTGCTTGGCCAAAGGGCAAAAAAGGCTCATATCGGCTACGAAAATTACTGGGGTTAACGAGCGAATGATTAAGGTATACGGAGGCGAATTTCGTGAATTTATACCGCATCGCCGTCGTTTATGACGATAGTTTGCTGCAAACTAGCTACTCTGTATTTTCGCGGAAAGCCGCCGCGCGGCAAATATCCAGCGTAGTTTTCAAACTGCGAGCCCGAGTAAAAAGCGTTATTTGAATAGTTGTTACTTCCATTGAGCTTCCATTGGAAACCGTCGGCAACTTTGTCCTTGGGAAAAATATTAATTCTCATTAAAAAGTTCTATATGTATTTAAACTACTCCATTATACCTACTAAAAGTCATTATATATTACGAAACTTGTGTCACGTATATTTATATTTTAATATAAGAGCAGAACGAACGAGCTTTGAAAAATAATTAGATTTTTAAAATACATTGAATAAATCAATTTGCTTTCGCGAAATTCAACTTCGCGAGCAGCTTCCTGTTGAAGTACTTTGCTATTCGGAGCATTTCCCGAAGAAAAATGCTAGACACGTTTCTTAATTAAAAGCGATCTTCTCTTTTGCTCCTATCGATCTTTCTCTTATAAATATCCCATAATTTGCATTCGCCACTTGTTGCATAATTCATGCATTTCAACCTGGATCATCCTCAGGTACACAAAGAAGCGTGAACTGCGTAAATTGGCTTGATGAACTAACTGATATGTAAAAGTTCGAAATAAGCTAACTCGAGTAAAATTACATTGCTGAGTAATTTAAGTCTATCGAAAATTTATTTTGAAATTCTATTAACGTTAAATTATGTTGGCATTAGAATAATCTTTATATATTCATAAAGTTCATAGTCGATAATAAAAAGAATATAAACAAGTTTTTAATCAAAATTTTTCGATTTTAAATATAATAGTTAAATAAACCAGACGAACTTTTGCAAAACTATTTTTACATCTCTCGGGGCCGGAAACCTATATGCGCGTCATTCTATTTTCACTATGCATAGGTATATTAATATAAAAAAGAATGTAAAACGAGGCGTCATCTCTGATATATAAGACTATATCGTTATCCATTAGTGCAGAATACAGGCCTTCTGGCATGCACGCGCGGCGGACGCAGGCGACACGAATTCGGCTTTCGTTTTAGCGAGATCGAGCCGAGGGCTTTAAATTTTTGAGAGCCAATTTCCAAGGGCCCCTCGTGAAAAGGCCGACCTTCCAGAATGGTTTTGCAATCAAACGCTGTTGCACAGCCATCAGTGCAGATTCAGCTGAAAAAGCTTCATAGAAAATGCTTGATGAAAAAAGGCCTCCCCGGCCGTTATTCTCATCCCTTTTGCAAAGCTGTTTATTATTAACTTATTGCCGGCGCGGCGACGGCCAGTTCCTAATTTCTCCAGCGCCGTCACTGCATCCCCTGCATATTCCGTTTTCAGCTGGCAAGATCGTAATTGCTAATTGGCCGGCTCATCGTTAAAAATAGATATCTTAAATTTCCGAGTCTCAGCTCTGAGCTCGCATTTGCACAGGGACATATGCACGCGCCGCTTATTCTCGTTATTCCTTTTGCCGTGATTTACAACTCCCCCATCTGAGCGCGTCTATAGCTATACAGCTAACGCGACGTTTGAGGATCTTGATAGAAAAGAAGTTATTGAGGGAGGAAGGATCGCGCGCTCGCGCCATTCCGATGAAATCCGCGCGTGCCTCGCTTCGAAATTTGTTTTTTGCTCTCGCAGGACGAGTCGGGCAGCGCTATCGGCCCGAAAATCACCGGCTCTACGTTTATTTAAATGAGCCAGCGAGACTCGACGCCCGGGCTAATAAAATAGCCGAAAGGCGCGAGGAAAAATTTGCCGAGATTAGAGCGCCGGCGGCCTCGGCTGATTTTCGAGGCGCGTGCGCCGGGCTTTTTTTCACTCTAATTACATGGGATTGTCTCTTTGCGCGCGGACGAGTTAATACCGGCAGATAAAACGTTTATTGCGGCGAGGCTGAGAGCTCAACTTGTTTCGGGAAGCTCTTGGAGAAGTAACAAGATCTAATTTAAACATACTTTGGCCTTAACGGCGGCTGGCCGTTAAAACTTCTGGGAATCGTCAAGCGTATTTGGAGGAGGCTGTGTTTTGCTTAAGCGATTGCGGGATAACGATTAAAAATTCGTGAGGGTTAAGTGGCTCGGTTTTATATACGCGTCTGGGATAAGAAAGGTAAACTTTTCCTTGTTATTTTGGATTTTTGGATAACTAATCAGTGTCTATCTATGTAATCTATTAAAATTGTTGAGCTTACGATCATTTTTAAGCCAGAATTCGTTAATTTTCAAGTGGAGCAAAAATACAAATATAGTAGAGTACTGGTATGCTATTCACAATATTGCTTTTTCAAATTGAAGAAATACTTTTCGAAAATTCTATAATAAGTGCATGAAATTGGATCGGAGAGAAATAAATAAATCGGGGATTTCAAGTAAAAATATGTAACAAATCATGAGAGAAATTTTTTTACTAATTTTCCGAATATAATTCTGTACTTATGTTTTTTAAAAATCAACTGTCAGTCAAAAGAAGTTGATGATGTTTTCCTCATTACTGTAGTAACGATATATAGACTCGACGTGAATAAACCTTTCAAACTCATCGCAAAGGAAAAATCTCATCTCCCTGCCAATCGAAAATCTAGAAGAAAAAAAGCGTTTCGATTCCATCTTTTGAAGATGGTAATCCAACTTGCTGAAAAAAATGACCAATATCCACATCGCTCGCATCGTGAGCTCCAAATTAAAGGTAAATATTCCGGCAAGAAAAGGCCTCTTGCATCCCTTGCTCTCGCAAGAATAAGAATCGAATGCGCGTTGGCGCGGGCGCCATAACTCTTGCAGCCACGTCTCTGCGGTGTGTACATTGCATCAAGCTCGGCGCGCAAAAATTATTGTCGTGCCCAGGCCCGTAGGCAGGCCCCCTCGCGAAATACGAGCAAAAGAAGCGCGCGCCGAGAAGGGCAAGATAAATAAATAAATAAATAAACGAGCGGGAGGGAGAGCGTACATATATATCGGATTCACTTGCGTGCAGCTTTCTCTCCCCCTCCCCCTCCCCCTCTCTCTTTCTCTTTCTGCTATATCACGCGCGGACTGCATAACCATCCTCTCTCCCTCTGTTTGGCATACCTGCAGTATATATACCTGTGCTTTGCGGACTCCCTCGTCGCGTTATTGAGACGTTGAGCTCCGAAATTGAAAAAAGGATTATCGAGTTATGACCGCGGAGCGTATGTACGTGGGGGCAATTTCAGAGAGAGGAGAAAAAAAGAAAGGGAGAGATAACGGAAGAAGCGTATACGAGCGAGGTCGAGTGATTTATCGGTATCGAGGCATCCCCCCTCCCCTTCCCCCTTCTATATATGCACGGCATATTATTTCATTCTCCTCTCTCTCTTCTTCTCGCGTGAGATATATGTTTGCCGAGAGAGAATACCTGTACGCTCTTGCAATAGGCGCATATATATATATATATATTCAAATATATATATATATATATATGCAGAGAGGAGAATATCCGTATATATACGCGCTCTCCCGTGCTCTGTATACTTGTCCCTGCGCGCGCACGTAAAGGGTTAGTAGGCGAGAGAGCAAGGACAAGACACCTCTTTGAGAGCAGCGCGCGCGCGCGCAAGGATGTCTCAGAGAGCTGTGTAATGTATTCCTGTGGCTGCTATAATCGCGGCCCCGGCGTCCTGTATTATTTATGGCCGAGGGAGGGAGGTTGTAATGTTTGAGTGAAAAATTTACTGGTCGAGAGGGAGGTGGGGGCACGAGCGGCTTGTTATTCGTGTTTTTAGAAGAAAATTTGTCGCCTGCTTCTTCTCTACGCTCGATGTTAAGGGAGGATAGATGTTTATGGCTTCATTTTCAGGGGACCACTGTTCTTGCAGGAGATTGACTTTTCCATGGGTTTGTGAATTATCGTTTTTGTATTTTGAAAAAGCGCAACTGTTCAGACTTGCTTTTAATTGATTTGTTTTATTTCGAATTTTTTAAAATATTTTTAATCAAGTTGTTTATTGTGTATTATGAATTAAGAGTGTTTAAATTATTAAAGCATGTTTTATTTAAAGGAATGAATTATTTCGAGAATTCATTATCTCCTGCTTAAAATTGGAATGTTTATCAAGAAACTTCTACGAAATCACAATCTTATTATTTAAAGTCTACCTTGTAAATTTATTTATAACTATAATAAACGCTTTACATCGCTGTCGTCAACGATATGGCTTTATGATAGCAAAATTAGCCGAGAACAAACAAGGGAAAAATGTATTTGACTTCACAATCATAACAGCTGTAAAAGAATAAAGCATATCAAGGCGGTAATGGATAATTAAGTTATATGGAGAAACACTTTAAACATTAATATATCTTTCCAGGCGCTTGTAAATGTTTAAGTATCTTTTAAACTCGCTTTATTTGCGGCGCTGTATAACTCGACATTTTTCGTCTCCGTAGTCACGTTTAAGAAATAATCGAAACCCATTAATTACGTAAATCCAAATTTTCAGCAATATAAACTTATTTCATCATAATTACTACTTTACGAAAAAAAAAAAAAAAAATAATTCGTTTTTTTTTTCGTAATTACTATTATAGAACTCGAGCTCTAAATTAATTAGGAGTTCCGTAGCTCAGCATCGTTCACAGGCTCCAACTGTAGGTCCCGATTAATTATCTATTTGAAATACAGCCAACAATCCGCCCCACTAAACTCGATCCGAGGAGCGTCTAGTACAGCCATATTCATTGAATCGGCCGATACATCAAGCAGCGTATATAATCACCGTCTCGCAGGTGGCTCCATTACGCAAAATCAACTCTTGATTTACAAGTCTGAGCTTTAATGAACCGTAATTCCCTAATACACCCACTAATCATCAAAGGACCTGGAAAATTTATCGCGCTAAAAAAAATTACAAACTCCCGACAAACAATCCCGCATCTTATCGTCACGTATATAGGTATAGACAGCGAGCCGCTCCCCCACCTGTCGTCGCGTCGAAACCCGAACTACGACGAGCTTGCGCGTCAGCGCAACGAGGAATCATTGGCCACCGTTTTCGACTTACCTCGCATGTATATGCATACGCCAACTATTTCTCCTTATACGCACGCAGAGCGCAGCTCGGCTTCTCAGAATGCCGCGATAAAAGGACGAGCTCTCTACTATCGCGCGGCTCTCGGAACTCGAGGGACGTGAGCTCGAGTCTATATAAAAGCATATACGCACGCGGGCACGTGTACTTTTCGCCTAATTCCACGGCAAACACGAGCGCCGCCGCGAGATATATATTTAACGGGCCTGAGTTTTATTGGGCCCAGCGCTTGCCGATGTTAGTGGAAGGTGGTTTTACGGAGAGTGACATCATCGGGAGGCTGCCCTCTCGGCTGATCTGTCCGTTCTCGGTCTGACTTTAATGACGGGTCAGTCTGCAGCGCTGCCTTATACTTTTCGGCGGAATATAGTATAAAGGCCCGGACGTGGGAGTCGTCAGGGCTTCTCTGTGATGTATGTTTCCGGAATCGCGAGCTATAAATCGATCTGCCTCGATATAGTAGGAGGCGTAGCTCGCGCAATTTTCGGCGTAGCCTCATTAACGTAGCCCGAGGGGCCGCAGGCCCGTTGGCCTGCAGCACTATATATTTATAAAATAGAAACTTTTATGCGAACGCTTTATTAAACTTGCCTCTCGCGGAATTCCGCTTCTTTCTTCGTCCGAGCGGTCCGCCGGCTAACAGCCCCAGGGGAAATCGACCGGAAATCGGCCGGCGCGCGCGCACGCTAAATTTCATCTATATATCGGGAATATTTCGCTCAAGAATTGAAAAATTCGAATTATCCGGGAGTGTGTATAGTTACGTTAATAAAGACTTCCTTCTTGTTTTCCCTGAGCGTTTTAACGTTTTTTGCCCAACTTTTTTCTTTTATACTTACTGTTACAGAGGATCCCTTCTGCGAAAGCTAGTTTTGCATCGTTCGATGGGGGGCAGCAATTTGATAAGAATTTTTATATTGAACTTTTTTCGCCTAGAGCATTTAATTTGTTGGGGAATGCAAAACTAAGAAGAAGGTTTAATTAATTTAGACGTAATACGTCAAGGGAATGTTTGCATTTTTAAACCAGCGGTATTTATTAAAGGCTAAGATAATTAAATTTGTTTGCATTAAAAATTAAAAGGCTTTTTATGCATCAAAAACTATGTGAAAAATAATTATAAGGTTTAAAAAAATGCCTGTTGAACTATCAAGCTACTATCATCAGGTGTATAAAAGTGAAAATATTATTTTACGTGTATCAGAATACTATTCAACTGTCAAAGCATCCTCTTCTCTCAACAAACTCGCTCGTACAAATAAATCAGCCTCATCTCGAAGCCAGCGCGTTGAGTTTTCAGTAGATACTTGCTTAATATGAGGCCGGAAAAAGAGCGCTCCCCCTTACACTACGAGAGTGAAGCTCGCATTGTCCGTGCCGCTGTAATCCAGGCAGAAAGAAGCGCACACTTACACAGAGAAAGCAAGCAGAGAAAAAGCGCTGAAAAAGAGCCATCTAATTATGCCCGAACCTCGGGCCGGCGCGTTTGCAGCTTATAACATCCCGCGGCCGCTGCGGTTTCCAGACGGTTGCGCGTGTATCGAGCTAAACGAGCCAAGCGCCGAGCTGATGGGAATGCGTATATATATCTGTATACATAAAGTCTATATAGAGCGCGCAAAAAGTTGCGGCCACTTTGCAGTAGCCCAAAGATCCCTGGAATATCTAGCTTTAGCCGAGAGCTCGCTCATCCCAGGAGAAAAGGCTGGATTTGATTTCTGCGCGTTGATTTGCCGCCGCTGAAACTTGTTAGGGAGTATCCAGGGAGAAACTTTTTTTCTGCCCTCTTTCCTAGCTGCTAGGAATAGCTGAGCTTGCGCGATTGATTTTCGGATTGGGACGAGCGCAAGGCACGCTGAATTCCTTATACGACTTTTCTTCAATAAGAGAGCCTCGACTTATTCGCGATTTTCGATACCTGCCAATTCGGAGACCTATTCGTTTTCACCTTGCGAGCCGGCGCTCCTCAGACTTGCCATTTGCAGCGTTCAACTTACTTTCCATCTTATTCGAATTCTCTTTTTTTCACTACGGCTCAAGAGTTTCAATTGAAATTACCTTTTAAGGATTAATTAAGCGAGCTTATTTTAGATCTAGTTGCGTGCATTAACGGATCATTCTCGTTCCTTTGCTCGATCATGTATAATAACCCTTAACGGGGGGCTAAACGTTCTTTAAAGCGAGAGAAACAGATAAAAACGGACGATGCGCGAAAAAGAGCGTAAGTAAAAGGTATATAAATGGAGATAACGTGAGAAAACGGGGGCCGTGTTAGCCTTAAATTAGCAGTAGAAAAACCGGCTAAGTCGTAAAAGTTTTTCTATTATAACTTTGAGCCGTTGTATTCTCTCTCATGAGGCTTCACGTCCCAAGCAGCTACATAAGCGATTTAAACGAAATCCCCATTACTAAATAATCAGCAGTCCAGTAAAGTACTTGACCGATACCAATAAATAAATAAGGGCGAACGTCACTTTTTCCTGGCCTCAAAGCCACGTAATTTGCAAAGTGCAGTCTTGCGCGCGCAAATGAATTGAAAGCGACTGGGAAGCATTTGAGGTCTGGCTTTAAACAGAGCATACAGCGAGAGCCAGGTAGCACGCGTAAAAAAGGTTAAGAAAACGAATTACTTTGAAGCTGCTCGCGCTTGGCCGGGTCGTATTTTAAATAAAGTAACTTTAGCATTCGAAGCGAGGCGGAGGCGAAATTTTTTTCGAGCGATTTTTCGGCTCATCCTTTGAGGGCTCAAAAGATTATGCAGCAGGAGCGGAGGCTTTCAGAAAAATTACCTGCGAATGTTTCGACAAAGTTAATGAATTGAACATTGTACGGTCTAATCCTTTTTGGGCCCGCGGCAAAGCTGACAAAGGAGCGCTTGTCTGCATTAAATTAATGAACGCAATGTAAGTATAATTAGCTAGCTTGGAAACGCAAAGTTAAGAAAAATCCGTTTGACGCGCATCCGACTTTCATATGTACGTATGATTGAAAAGGTCGAAATTATTATCTTCAGCGGGAAAGGCGCATCGGCTGGTTTTTCGAAAAAATTACTCGACTTTAATTAATCGAAGCAACATTGCTGAATTTTTGGAGTACTGCCCGTATTTAACGCTGCATTTATTTTCCTCGCTAAACGCTCGCGTTTCGTAATTTTAATTTGCTCTGTATAATTACATTGATCCCTCGCGTTAAATTTAAATTACAAAATTAGCTTGCATTAATAATATTTAGAAAATAGCGCAGGCTCCGGCGATTTTTAATGACTCGGCGCGCGCGCAAAATAAGACAACATAAGACACGGGGGCAGCTGTGAAAGTTGGGCTGTTGGGCATAAAATCAATAAGAGCGTAGCTCTCCCTCTCTCTTGGCTGCAGTGATGTCGAGGAGAAAAAGCGCTCAGAGTCTCGTTTCGACAAAACGGCAAGCAGTAATTTTAAATATAAAAAGGCCCCGGCTCGTTCTCTCGCTTGCTCAATGCTGAGCGCGCTGCGCGCTGCGGCTACTCGCTCTCGCGCTCGAAATAAGAAAAGCAAAGTGTGTATAAAATGAAAGAGAGGCGCGCAGGCGAGTGCAGGCAAGGGTTATATGGGAAGACACGATCGTTGCGCTGCTGCGCAGCTCGTTTTCTCGCTCTCGCTCCTCTCTCTCTCTACGGCGGCCGGCTTATTCATCGCGCGCGCGCGCGGTTTTCTCTTTTCCGCGAGCTGCTGCTGCTGCTGATGCGCTTGTCGCTCGCCCTTGAGGTTAACCGGCCTTCCTTGAACTTTTTCTCTCTCTCTCTCGCTTGCTCTTTCTTCGGCGGCTTGAGCTAGGCGCAAGCAGGCTCGCCTTCTCCGCTTCATTGTTTCTCCGGGGAGATTAAATAGTTGGCTAGATGTATATATATACGGCCGCACGCGAGTGAGAGAGCGAGCCCATACACCGCTTATATATCCGTCGCTCCTTTTTCTCTCCCTCTTCTTACTCTTTTGTGCCTCCCGCGCGAGTTTATGCAGGAGAGAGTTGACTTTGCTGCTGCTGCGCGCAAGCGCGAGGGATTAAGGAGCCGTCATTACGCTCTTCTCAAGCTGGCCCCGGGAAATTGCAATACGTAGCGAGGCTATTTGTTATGCTGGCTTTTGAATTTTACTTTGATATCGAGACTGGATGCATTGTGTTTAGCTGGCATTGATAATACGCTTTTTTTTATTCAATTTCTATTTGTCAATCTGCCTATTATTGTTATTCTTAAGTTTTTCTACTATTTCTTAGTTTTGTAACAAAATTTATCAAGTAAGTGCTAAAATTTTTATTTACGCAAGCAAAATTTGACAATGAAATATTCGTGGAAAAATTTGACGAAGACGTATAGACAATGAAGTTACGGATGTTAAATCAGCGGTCCGGCCAGGATATTTTTGGATCGGTTCCAAGGCTGTAGCTGCAGTTTCACTGATTGCTCAATGGATTATTCTAATGGCATTCGATAGTCAATACCTTCCAAGAAATAAGAGAAACAAGTCGGAAAAATTTGAAGTCTCTCGATTCTCAGTTTCTCAAACTCGGGACCATAGCCCCTTAACTCAACTTAAAATTACGAAATTAACTTTCTGTTTATAGCCGGAGTTCGGGATAATTTGCAAACGCGCTGGCAAATATTTATCCGGGAAAAAGATGCGCACCGGCTGGTTAAACTTCGAGGCTCCACTCAATTAAGCATGTTTATTCTGAATATTGACACGGAAATTAGGTATCGGAAGATAAAAAAGCTCGATTCCGCGTAAATATAAGGAGCTACTCCGTACACTAAAGTCGAGAAAATTCGCCTCGAAAACGGCGGGATGCAAATTTGCGACTCGGTCTACTAACTATAATGAAACAGCCCGACTTTTCTCCCTATCTCAG
Organism: Eupelmus azureus; assembly: GCA_030522685.1. NCBI lineage: Eukaryota > Metazoa > Arthropoda > Insecta > Hymenoptera > Eupelmidae > Eupelmus > Eupelmus azureus. Next base: position 11,251 of record JAPYZA010000398.1, read on the forward strand.
CAAAGGATCGCCCGCTTTCCCTCAAGTTTTCTAATGAAAAACTCTCGCCAGCCACTCAAGAGACGAACCTACACACATATACATCCACTATACGACTGTCGAAACAGCTCAGTAAACTTTGCGGAAATGTTTTCAAGTTCTTCTTTTTTATATAGGTCGCGATGCGAAAAAGTAGCACGCATCATCCCCTAGAGATGCCCTGTAGGCGTTGAATCGGGCAAAAACAATGTTAGGTAAATATATATATATATATATATCGATTGAGCTATAGGGATTGCTTTCTGCGGACGGCCAATTTCGGTAATTGGTTTCGCGTTTAGAGGTTTATTTATCCGGGCCTGAAACGAATGTTTGCTCGCGTTGAAAGATTCGCCGCGATGGTGCATTAGATGGATGCCGAAGGGTATGTGCCGGCTTGTTTGCCGCATTCAGGCTGCTATTTTCATTATGAGGAGATCGATGATAGTGCTTTAAATTAGTTTTGTTTTACTAGTCTAGACTAGAAGATTTTTCTATTTGTTTAAAAAAAATGGGGTCGCAAAGCGTTATTGAAACTTATTTAAAATTCTGCAGCCTCGCAGTTGCCCAAAAGCTTCCTATGAAATTTCCATCCCAGTACTTTATTACAGCAATAATAAAGAAACGTTATTCCCCTGGAGCCTGCCGCCTGACGAAATCACATTCAATTTGCAAATCACGTTTCTATATTCAATAATATCTCGCGACTCTCATTACTCACTATTATCAATACGTATCCCCCTCCGATAATTAACTATTTAACGCGATCTCTCTGTGAAACAGGCCACGACCGGGAGCGGAAAATGAAGTTATATATAAATTTATCGAATCACATCCCCGCCGCACTGGAAATGGAGAATAAACATTTTCGCGGCGCGCTTGGAAATCGAATTAACCAAGTCGCGCGCTGCATCGCGCGCTCGCCCGTAATGCTGCGGCCAATATGGCTCTTGCGCGCTCCAGTGCGGCAAATATAAATTATATTCGAGATAGTCAATGAATTTACGGGATGGGCACCTATAGTTGCAGAGTGTGCGAATATGCTTGTACGTTTATTGTACGCGTAGTTGGTAAAGAAAAGCTGCTTTCCTTTTTATATCGACGAGCTTGCGGATTTAATACTGTTCGAACTTGTAAGAGCGGCTTGAAAAAGAAGAAAATGATTAATATATAATATTCAGAATTCCGGTATGTATTGCAGCCAGATCGAGTAGATAATGCGGGGGAAAAGTGTGTGAATAGGACTGTCGAGTAATAATGAGCATGCATTTCTGAATTGTGGCTTGGGCGTATCTCAGATTTATTTAGCTTCCTGTTTTTGAATTGATATTTCAGAGATGGCGTGAAAAAAAGAATTCGCTTCTTGGCCGTTTTTCCTAAAGTTCTCTTACGCTGTACTTTTTACAATGAAATTCATAAAATGAAATTCATAAATTTAGAAAAAGCACAATGCACTCGATTAAATTCTTATTTAATTTGAAATAAGATGGTACAACATGCATACAATTTTTAATGTGAATATAAATTTATTATATAAAAAGCAAGTTTACAAAAACATTGTTAATCGACATCAATAATAATTCCAACTGAAAGTCGTCAAAAGTCGAAGATCCCCTGATCGCTCATCAATTTAAAATTAGCCAAGCCCGCGGCTGAAATGATCGGGCCGCGCAAAATTTGCAATTAATTCGCACTGCCCGGCATTTTAAATTTGAATAAAAATCAGGCCCGCGCCTCCGAGGAGCACAATAATAATTATTCCAGGCTCGTGCGCTCGCGCGAACCAGTCGAAGCCAGTAGACCGCACTCGTCGGAATCGAACATGATAAATTCATCGCGTGCGGCCAGCCGATTCGCAAGAAGAGAGAAAAAAAACTCTGCTCGCTCGCACACTGATTGAGCAGTGCGGTGCCGCCAGCGAATTCGCCATCAATTCCGACGGTTTATGGCGCGATTTTTCTCCCTCTCGATTCCGCTCTCGTTCTCTCTCTCTTTTTTCTGCTCTAATGCCTCTATTTTTCCCTTTTCGCCTCCCCCTATCCGACTTTTTGCACGAACCGATGTTCACTGACGTATTGGGGCCGTCTTTGTGTGAGCGCGGGCCGAGAGGTCGCGTTTTCGCGCCTGTGCTGCTAGAGCTTAATCGTTGGAAAAAAAAGAGCGTTATCGACAGTTTTCGCGCGGCGTCGCGCTTTTTTTTGGCAGTTTTAATCTGCGCGAGAGCGCGCGCATAGCTGGCCGAGAGGGTTAGAAAATTGAAATTTAGATAAAATGAAAGGGTGCGCGATTCGAGCGATGGTCGGCTGGCTTTTTTTTCTCCCTCTCTCTCGATGATGAAGTGTCTGGTGACTGGTGCTCCGTGTTCCGACCTACTTTCTAGGGGCAATTAGATTTATACGATTTTCAGGTATGTTTTGCTGTCGAATTTTTAAATAGTCAATGGCTTTGACAAATTTTAGTACGCATTGCATTTTTTTAAACTCCACTCACGTCAATCTAACAAATGGAATTTATGGTGTAATAAAATTTTTCCAAGTAAATAAGTATTCAATATGCTTACGTTTAAAAATATTGTTGAGACATTGTGGCTTTTTAAACGTTATAAATACTTTAATTTCAAATTTAACTGGAAAGCGAATAATCACTTATAATCACATCTTTTATAATGTAGAGCGTGAAATGTTTAAAAGTATAAATGTACGCAGACGAGTATTCTGTAGTCTTCGGTCTAGCCCGTACAAAGGGACCGCTGCACTTTTTAGCACGTTGAAAGTGATAATTTAGCGCTTCGGAAGCGCACAATTTTTTTTTCTTCCAGCGCAATTAGTGCTGTTAGCGTCAAATTAGTGTATAGCGCTAGTGCCTCGATGGCTCTCTTTTCCTTTGCCGCGTAAGTTTTGTATATGAATTTATCTCTCCATTTCGCTTGCCGAAGTACTAATTTGAATCATCTACTTTTCAATTGACTTGGCGCGTTGCCTGCCTCGAGTCAACAGCCTTCTATTTACTCTATACTATGTACATTTACACCTCCATCAGAAATTTCAATTTTCACCGTTCTAAATAAGAGCTGTAAGAGCGATAATATTTATCCAATCCATAGAGCCTCATTCCGCTTAAAAAAAATGTAATATCTCTGAAGAAAATTGGCAACGCAAAGTCATAGTTAATAATTTCATCAACGTGTCAGCCGGCGCCATGAAAAAGCTTCCCAAACGACTTAGCAGCTCAATCATCTCTTTACTTTTGCCGACAGTCAGAGCCTCAGTTGCACGAGTGCATGGCTATACACAGCGCATCTTTTTCCTCTACACGTAATCGTCACGACGAGTGCGCGAGCTCGCGCTAACGAGTTACACCTAGGGGAGCGCGAGTAGCGGCGTGAAAACGTCGTTAATTGCGCACGGAAGCTCGACCATGGGGGCAGCCAATAAAGGCTAAGTATCGATTAGGCAAACTACAGTCGCGGCTGGATATTCTGCATTAACGTCGCACGCCTGGCTTCGTTGGCACGCAGCCGTCTGTATGGGCTTTTAATGAACAATTCCAGGATATATGTATGACGACGAGACAGCCTTTGATGGCTTGATGGGGCTTTAAAAATTTTGAACATTGGGAAAGGGCATTTCAATGTCACATTGAAAATATTCAACTGATATTCAGTAGGAAGCTGTATGTTTCTTGATTGTTAAATTTCTGCGCGGAGAAAAATATTCCGAATAAATTACTATATTGATATATGAGGCGATAACAGCTACTACAAAATTCTAAAATATAACGAAACATTTTAGGAAACATAGGAAAATTGATTAAAAGTTTACTAAAAATTTATCTAAAAGTGTACTAATTTTTTACTATACTAATAAAATAATAATAAAAAACTACAGTCAGTTAACATTTATTGAAATATCGAAACCATACAATATATCTTTAAAAGTATACGATAAAAACAGAAAAATATAATCATACAAAATATTACTTGTACCAGATCTATAAATTCAAAAATCAGCAAAGCTCTACAAAAGCTCTGATGAAGTTTAAATTTAAAAATGCAATTCCTTTTGCATCTGTCCGTGAAAGTTCTAGTTAGAAACTCAATTATAAAAAGTATACTGCAATTTTAAATAGAATAACCGGGAATTTCGCATGCAGTCGCTTAAGTAAAGTTATTTGTAAAAGCTTTCTAAATACACGTTTCGCCTTAACGAAAAAACTTTACTCAAACTCAAATACCAATCATCAAATATTAATCGGATTCAAATCGATCAACCATGTCGTGTACGTGTAACGGCTCTAAATTTGCTCTCTCGAAGTTGGCCAGTTTGGAAATTCCACCTGTAATAATTAATAAGCCGTTAGAATGTGAATCACGCCACCGAAATGTAGCGAATTTCCCTCCGTCTAATACCAATGTATCGTGTAGAAATCATTGCCTTTGTTGGTAACTAACCAAGTATAAAAAAAAAGAAAAAAACATAAACTAAAAAAGATGAAAAAAGCATGATGTTCCCGGGTACCACAGGTGAAAAGTCCAATCCAAGTGATTATAAATAAGCGCAGCAAGACGTGAGGAGCACATGCAAATCCCATTAATCCGGCATGATTCCGAAGTTTTAAATTATTTCGTGTCGAGCAGCATAGATTTACAAAGCATGACAGCACTATATATAGAGTTTGCCGTCCTTCCTCTTTTCCGCCGCGTCATCAAAGATTGCGCGCGGCCTGCTCTTTTGAAGAACGTATGTATACCTAATTTAATTATGGGCGGCCCCCGGCTTTTCGGCCGTTTCGCGACTCGCTCTCGCAAGACTCGATTAATATGCGCAAGCAGAGCAAGGGATCGAGTCCTTGAGGTCGATATATTAATCGAGTGAGCCAGGTAACCGGCTTGCAGATGCCGAGAGGCAAACCCCTTTGCTTTGGCAAATTTTTAATTTTCAATGCTCCGCAGAGAGAGAGAGAGAGAGAGAGAGAGAGAGAGAGAGAGAGGGACTGGTCTCTTTTTTTTCTTATTAAAAATTTGTTTGCATTTCTCGAAAATTTTCTCTTGGGCTTCATAGCGCTGCTTATTTATGTAGGGAAATTATTATAGCGAGTGGCAAATATATTTTGGCAAGATTGGCAACCGCAATTACTTGAAATTACATTTATTATTCATCTTTATAAAATCCTCGTACCTGTATGTATAAATAAATGTTTATTAAATATTCACAATAATATACGATTATTGAAACTGCAGCAGTGCGGGCTATTCCCGGCCGAAAGAAAAATAATTTTTCAAACGCCAGGTAATTACAAAAGACTGGCATTAATTTCGAAATTAAAATTCTTTTTCTGTTATTGAACACCCTCTTTTCGGCAAATCGGGCTTTTATGATTAATCGCGCGGATTTTTGCGGCCGCGGTGTATCGAGCGCGTTTCTGCATTTTCGCTTGTACATATTTAAAATTGCAATTTATTCGAGGATAAATCATCGAGTTCATTTGCTTGAAAAAGCTACGGATTTATTTTTTTAATTTGATTACCGCGCGCCGGGGCTGTTAAAGTGATTTATTCGAAACGTAATATATTGTTCGAAATTCGATAACAGTACGTTTAGTATATGTACTTATTGTATTGTCATTATATTCGGGAACAATAAGCCGAATCATTTTGTTTATTAAATAAAGCGAGAGGCTGAAGTTTCTTTATGATGAAATTTCTGGCTGCCGCAATTATCTGAAGTTTACGAAGAGTTCGTGAATTCTTAAAAGTAATGTGCATTGCTCTTTGAAGGCAAAATATTTCAAAGCCTCGACCGCAGTTTCGCGTAATTGAATTTTTAATTCTTTTAAAGTGAAAAATTCCAAGTACGACAGATACGCGAAATCGTTTTAAAAAACCTCATGTGAAATATTAACATAAGGAAATAATCACGAATTCTTTTCCGCCGCTCGACTCTTGCGCAATATTGTAGTTATTGAAATATTTTACGATGCGCTGTTATTGTAATGCTCTTTTCTGTACTTTTTTTCTAACCATATTTACGCACACATGAATCGCTCGTACAGTTACTCGTACGAGCTATAAGTACTATATATTGCTGATATTCACAATTAATTAAGAAAATATCCAAATACTGGGCTGTTTGTAAAAGCGGTATTCGCGGGTCTCTTTATGTTCGCAGAAAAAAACCTAATAACAATGCTCCGTTATTACTGTGATTACGTAAAACATAACATTTGTTCATATTGAATATATCCACAGACGGTTTCCCTTTAATTTATAAAAATGAATCCGAGAGTCGCTATGACGAGCTAAGCAAAACCGACTTGCCTCTAGCGTCACATTTCCCGTGTCCCAGATTCCAGCTAGTTAATATTCAGCTCAGCTCGCGGCCTGCCGCCCATCAGTCGTCGCCTTCGCGTTTCCATACACTGCAAAAATCCTCCTCCAAAACATACACTCTTAGAAAAGCCATAAAAAAAAGAAGCTCAAAGGCAGCCCTCGCGGCTTCCACCTTTTCGCCAAAACAGCTCGTTAAAAATCAACGCTCCCTCGGCTGTTAACTGATTCGCGAGGGCCACTTGTTGTCCCAGCCCCTCTTTACATTAATCGGCAGGCTGAAAAAGCAGCTCTCGGCCAGACTAATCGATGCCACGCATAGCTATAAGCATAGCCAGCTATAATAGCGCATCGAAGCGAGTCGCTTGTCGCATATCCTGACTCACTGCAGTTGCCTGCCCCTGGCAGCGCTCGCAAAAATACGCATTCCGCGAATATAGGAGCCAGCGCGCATTGCAAATCAAGGAGCGCGCTCGCTCGGCCGCTCACGACTAGGACTTGAATGCACAATGCCGCGTGGAAAAGAGAGGAGGGAGAGAGATATTCGGCCCGCAAAGTATGCGCGAGCCGCTCATTTCCAAGTACTTTAAATGCTTGAATTACGCGCCTCCGCGGCCGCTGTGGCTAAAGCTGAGCTTGCTTCTTTCTTTTCAGCCCGATTGAAAGACGCGCTCCGTGAATTCCTATTACATATCGCGCGGGCACGAGCTTCCCATCGAGGCAATTGCCTGGGGATGGCCTATTGTCAGAGGATATGTGCGCCTAATTTTACAGAGGAGGATGTAGTTGCTGCAGGTGATAAAGCGATTAATTATTAAGGGGGGTGCTAGATTTTTTGCCGAGTAGCGGAGGGAGTGTATGTGTGTGGTTAGATAGGGAGCGCGAGTTGCGAATGGCTTTTCCTATATGGTTGCGATTGAGGCTTCGGTGGCGAGCTGAATAGCAGCAAGAAGGGAAATGCGGAGAAAGAGAGACTGGCATGGAATGCTTATATGAGGCTGTGATTATTTTAACTAGGAGGCGCGTGATGGAAAGTGAAAGAATCGCCGGACCGGAGTGAGGCTATTGCGAGCTTACTGATTTACAGGAAGAGCGAGTTTATGCTGCTCAAATTTTCATTGTTTCATACTTTACTTAACAAGTTTTATTATGTTAAATTTCTTACTGAAAAAGATAATTATTTATTGGTAAAATAAAAAATGAAGCATCAGTCTGCGAAATATTTCATTGATTTTTTTCATCATCCGAATCTGTGCTGGGCTCGTGAGCTGAACAACAGCTTCAAATATTCACTGGGGTCGACGCATAGCCTCGCTCTCTTCACTCTTTCCGTGAAAATTTTATTTTCCCACCTACGCGTGTCGATGACTGACGCTGGCGTCAAATAAAGCGCTCAATCGCAAAACAAAGGGCGTCAATTATTGGCTCACAATAAGAGAGAGGAAAAAATGGTCAGTCGAAAAATTCCATGTCCATGATTTCGTCCATTTGAATGCGAATAGTTTGCAAAAATCGGACGGAAGTTGAGTAAATAAAATAAATTTTTCATTTCTATTATGATTTATGCATTTTTTCAATTACGAGATGAAAAGTTACGGGATTTATCTTGAGCCATAGCAGACTTGCTAAAATAAAGGCATTCAGAATAAATAGATATTTAAAGGTTTGTAACCTTATATATATATATTATAATAAAGCTCGGCGCGCGAGAGCGGGAAAAGGAAAGGATATAAGCGAGCGCGTCGTAAAGTAACTTCGTCATCCCGGCAATGACTTACAAGACGTCTCTGTCAATTACTCGTATAACCAAGGCGTCGAGAAAGTAAATGACGTTACTCGAGAGTCATTATACATCGCCGAGCTGGAGGAGAGGAGGAGCAGAAGCAGCAGTGGCGGCGGCCGCAAAATCGTGACTGACTTTGAAAATTAAAGGCGATTTCGTTATCGCAATGCCTTCTCGTTAGCCCTGATCCTGCGCCTTCTTTTTCTTGCATTATTCTTCTTGCTTTTTGGCTTTCTCCGTGGGATGGTTGTTAAGGTAGGATGGCTTGATGAGATGAAAAATTTGTTCGAGTGCAGGTGAAACGTTTTTCATGTAATTAGTTTTTCAGAGTTTTTATTTTTATAGTTAAAAATAGTAAACAATGGATGCATACGGTGGATCGATTAAATAGTTTTGTTTTGCAATTTTTTGCCTGTAGTTTTACATATATGAGTAAAAAAGTATGTTATTTAGAATGAATACAGAAAAATTTAATGGGTAAACACTCAATCTGAAAAATAGGTTATCAATACAAAATCAAACTAAATGAAAATTCCCTTTGTACAAACTACTCGTTCAAGCATAAAAACAGCGGGCATCCGAAAAAAAGAGAATAAGAAAAAGCCCGCGAGGCGAACAGGAGAATTGGATGAATTGTAAAAAAGCCTCGGCAAGTCGAAAAACGCATGAGAGCGAAGGAAGAAAAGAAAGGCATGCAAAGCAGCCTGATGGGCCAAAGTCCGCGATTAAAGATGCCACACAGCACGAAATCGTAATCGCGCTGCTCGCCCTACCTGCAGGTGAGCGCCAACGGAATTTCAATCGAAAGCAGGAGACTTTTCGAATTCCCACGACATTGTTATATACGCCGCGCGAGAGAAAAGTCCCCAGCGCGCTATAGCAGCAGCGCGTATACGTACATATATATATGAGCTAGCTCTTCCGTACATATTAAAGAGCCCCAAGTATCCGGCTCGGGCAGTTTTTCAGCGGCCGCTGTATATGCAAAGCCTTCGAGATGACATTCAAATTTGCAAATAATCCGCGTAACTCTCTCAGTAGCGCGCTTCTTTTTGCCCGCTTTCTTATATATACGTACAAGGGCAATATCATTTTCGTTAGCGAGTGTCGTCACGTATGCGAGCTTCGCTTTTCTCGCTTTACTCGCGCTCTGCGGCTCGTGCTTGCGCGTATAAGTCGCGGCCTAATGAATATGCAGCTGCAGAAATTGAAATAAATTCTCGAACGCGCGCGGAGATCGCGAAATGGGGAGGCTACGTTGTTGTTATTAATGGAGTGGAATAATGGGGCTCGCTCTATAGTAGCAGCACGAGCTTTTGCAAATTTTATGTTCTGCCAAGTTTAGAGGCAGTTTGGATCCTGGAATTGCGAGCTAATATATTTTATTACTCGGATTTTTCCTTTTTCCTAAAAGTTTATTCGAAAGCACTGCTGTTTTGAGAAAGCTGATTTTGTATCGTTGCGAATAATATAACTCTGTCCGGAGTCTACATTCTCTCGGTATGCGCATTGTATTTATAACGAGTGGACTTCCGAGAAAACAACGTCGACGTCTTACGTTACTTCTATATCATTTGTTTGCGCATTTTAAATTCGTTACAATTAAATCGGACTCTTGTTATACCCGCTCTAAAAAATTTGATAAACACTCGCGTCTTAAATTTCGCATCGACATCAGATTACCATATCATTAAAAAGTACAGATCCAGCAAACGTATAGACTTAGCACGAAACGACAGGTGGTTGGGCATAAAAAAGGCCAAACTTATTGCATACGACAGGTGAAAAGACGCTTAGAAACCGCGACTCTCGTTAAATTCGTTCCTGCACCTAAATTAGCCCGCGCGTATAATTGAATGAAACGAAAAAGCCGATTTTGAATCTCAATTTTTGCCCTAGCATAATTGAAAGCCCGGCCTCCATACAATTACAGAGCCACCGCATCGGTAATAACGTTCGCAGATTGCCGTATAGGTACGTACACTTGACTTACGCGCGCGCCACTCGCTCGATCTTATCAAAAAGCGTATACTTATATATGGTATATAAACAAAAGTTGCGGGAGAGCAGCAGCAGCTGCAAAAGTTGCCTCCTCATCAATCCTTCTAGCCTATCTCGAGTCGGATGAAAATTAGTTATTTATCGAGGAAACGCGTGCTCGCGTTTCTTTGCCCCGGCTTTATTTGCTCTTCAATCTTGGCTCGCTGGCTGCCGGGCTTTTCTTTGCTGCGGGGGGATCTGTATGTGTCGGCAAACAATGAGAAAAACGCCGATACATTTTAGAATGGTTCCTGGGCCGGTCCGAGGCTCAATGTGTATAGGATGCAGGGAGTCGCTAGAAAAATACGATTGTTTGGCTTCGGGAAGATGCCGGCTGGATGGGAACAAATTGTGTTGTTGTAAAGTCTAGTTGCTACTTGGCGATTGGCTAGGTGTGCAGCTGTTGCAAAGCTTCGGCTTTGATTTATGCATGGAGATGGACAATTTTCGAGCTGTTTGTGAGTTTAACAATAATTGACTTAGGCTCGATTATTTTATTTTTTTATTGAAAATTTTGTATAAACCATGGCTAATAATAAATGAATATGCAACATTATTCAGGTCGAAACATCGAAACGGTTATATTTATTTAACTGTGGATCATTGCTTTGGAAATATTAAAATTTTGTAAATGATTGATGAATCAGGCATTCCTGAAATCAAATGTTCATGGTAAATTTATTAAACAAATATCGAGTTGGAGCAGCAGTAAAGTAAACGTGTACGATTGTTGCACACTTTCATGATACGGCCGACAATTGTTTCACGATCTCCATCAATTTTTAACTTTTCGCACGAATAATTGAATAATTCAGTCGTTCGAACTGTAACCTCAAATATTCGACAAGTTTCTAAAATATTACTCGGCGGAGCGAAAATATTAAATTAAAAATGAATAAAGCACCGCAGCGTAGCCGTTGAAATCAAATATTTACGCGTACCCTACTTAGAATAAGTCTACTTTTGGAAATTCGATACTTTAAACGGTAGCAAGAAGTAAAGAAAAAGCCAGCCCCTTTCCTTCCCAAATCCTCCTTCCTTTTGCCACTTTTCCCTCAGAGCTCCCCGGTGAAAAAGCCATGTTTGCTCGTCCCCGGTAGCTACGCATGTACTCACACGCATGCGTATACACAAGCCTACACTCAAGAAAGCTCGAAGGTCTCTGAGTCTGGTCTGAGGAAAACGCGAAATGCACGTATATATATACACACAGACACACCTGCGGCTCGAATTTCGGCGGTAGCGCGCTTATCTCAACTTCCGAAGAAACGAGCTCTCTCTTGGTAGGCGTCTTATTTGTAGGTGCGCTCGGGTTACAGCGGGGGCGGCGGAAGCTCGCTGAAACGCTCACTGGGCCCGCGAGAGAGAGAGAGGCAAAAAAGAGCCACTGCTGGAGCTATATAGCAGAGAGAGAGAGAGAGAGATCGGTAAGGGCGATATCGGCAGAGAGATAGCCATCGGCACATCTCCTTCCTTTTGTTCTCCTCTCCCCCCCCAAGTGCAGTGTGCTGCTGCTCTTGTTCGGCGCGCATCCTTCTGCCTCTTACTCTTTTTTGCGCGAGCTCTTTGCGTTTATATCGAGAGAGAGAGAGAGAGAGAGAGAGAGAGCGCTCGATGTCATTGTTATGTGTTCCCCGAAGAGCCGAGTTGCATAACGCGCGCTCGCACAAGTGTATTAAGCGCTGAGAGGACGCGGCGCCGCTTGTGCAACGAAATCACGGTGCAGCTGTTCTGCGGCTTTCTTTTTTCTCTCTTTCTATATATCTCTGCGGCGGCCAAGGCGGGATGAGGAGACGATTGTCTAAGTGTATAAAGAGGAAGCGCGACTTTTTGTCGCTTCGTGCACTCGCGCTTGGACTTTTGGAAGTTTCAAGGTTTTTTCTCTTTGCTTTGGTTCGCGAGCTGAGCTCTCTCTCTCTCTCGCTTGCAGGCGATGAACGTGCCGATCTGAGCCACGAGCCGTGCCAGTTCCCGCGGCCGAGAGCTCCCAAACGAACTACTTTTCATATAACTGTCGGAATCGTGTGCGCCCCCACCGCGACGCCTACATAGCCAGCCAAGGGCCGATATCATCTCCTGCACGTCTCGATCCTTCGATCCTTTTCCACTCCAACGCCGCTTACTTACAAACACGGCAATTCTGCAGCGCGCGATTATCTATAGCTCAGCATTACCTAGCGCTTCGATATGCTCCGAAACTCCTAATTCCGAAGCTCGAAAATTCCCGATCAAAAGGTCCCCGTGCGTAAACACACAGAGCACAGGAATCCGGCATTTCGAGGGACGTTTTCCAGGCCCGAACGCAAATCCTCCGGCAAAAGTTCCCAACTATCATTCGACACGGGTAAAAAGTCAGCCGAGAAATCCCGTTTAATTTAGATGTCCGCTGCGAGCAACTCCCGGAGACAACTCATTCAAATGAAGCCGCCGCTTTCGCAAACATTTGCCCAAGACTCGCAATTTTATCCAGCCGCGCGCAAACTTCGCGCCGAGCGCCGAGTTGGCTAAAACTTTTTCCTAAACATTTCATCCGCGAGCAAAGTTCCAAAGCAAAGCTGCGGATATATATATGTACATAGAACCGGTGGATGAAATTTATAGAGTCTCGCCGGGCCGCAAGCTGCATGATAATAATAATTATCGCCGGATTATTTTCCCGGATTTTATAATGCCAGCTTGAATATGCAGGAGAGACGAGCTACTCCCGCTGGAATGCAATTATTCAAATCTGCGCTTTTGTGCGAGAGATGCGCACTTATTTATCTTTGCCCGGCGCTTATTCTTTTTCTTTTGCTTGACCCTTTGCCCACTTGTCGCAATCAACTTTTCTCTCGGGGAGTTTGCGGGCTTCGATATAATATGCAGGCGCTCCTTCTTTTATTAGTTTTGAATTTTTTAAGCGACGAGATCTTATTTTGGCTCGCTGTTTATTGTGAAAATTCAATTGTTGCGGGAAATCTGTTTAAAATTCGTTGGATTTGATGAATTTTTCAGGTGATTTATCAAGTTTTTTAATATCTAATATATTAGAATTGTCGAGTACAAAGTTGTATATAATTTACAGCGAGTGATGAAAATGTACATTAACGACAGACATACGTCTTATCTCTTATTAATTTAGTCGACCAAAAACGCTTCAAAATGATACGATATTAAACCGAATTTCGAAATCTACAGCAAGGAAGAAAATACGAATAGACATATAACATACGTAACTACCTACAGTGCAACATCCTCAATAAAAATCAAAATCCCCTGCTCGAAACATTTGAAAACGAAAAATCGCAAACAGCCGCTCGAGCTCAATCCTCAAAACTCCCTTCCGCGATGCGCTCACAAATATTTTCAAGACCATCCATTCATATATGATATAGGTAGTAGTAGCTGACCTTGCCAAAAACCAGCGCGCACCGCTAGCTCGGATATTAAATTTTGAAATAAAAAGCCGCAATCACGACGCTCTCCTCGATTTCGAGGAAAATCGAAAAAGCTAGTGAGCGCGAGCAGCGCTACATCCGAAGCGGGTCAAGAGAGCAGCTCGCCTATACATAAGCCACGCATACACACACGAGAAAGCCAAGCTCAAATGCAAAGAGAAACCAGCCGGAGGATTGACGGTATAAAAAATTGGGCTCCCGCCATAAGCGCATTCACGACAATGTCAGCGCGCATCGGACGTCAATTACCAGGCCTACTTTCCCTAGAAAACGTACACCGATCGCGCACTATCCCATGAAAAGGAGGGAACTTGTAGAAAAAACAAGCTCATTTTCGGTGGGCTCGTTACCCATCCTGTATGTGTGTCTCTTATGCAGTAGGGTGCACATGCAGGGCAGGAGCCGGGCGCGCTCGGTGGTCTCGGCGCTCGCGCTCTCAGTGTGGTCCCCCAGGGTCGCCGAGAGAGAGAAAGAGCGAGCGCACGCGGCCCGACCTGCGCTCGAGCGCCGGCCGGCCGGACACATACACATCCTCTCTCTCTCTCTCTCGCTATCTCGCTGCTCTCTTTTGAAATTGCACCGTTGTCTCTCCCGCGATTTTCCTTTCCTCTCGGCCTTGGCAAGCGCGGCTTATTATTTATGGACGCGGATAGTAAGCCCGACGTATATAAACCTACACCTACGCGCGCGAGTGTATATCTCTCTCATATCGACTTTGCCCGATACGGGCTCGGATCATCCTCATATATAGGGAGACGGCTGCTACTTTTCCCCGCTTCTCGGCTAATGCGGCTGAGCGTCCGGCCGGAATTTCCATGAGAATCGACGTCGCGAAGGCGGATATGTGTGTACAAGCGCGCCGAGAGGAGGGTATGGATGTTACGAGGCGAAAAACGTGATCCAGCCGCGCGACATAAAAATAGGCCGCGCCGCCTGGCTCGTTTGATTTACCGCCAAAGACGTATGTAGAAGGTATTTCGCACGAATAGGGGGGCTCGATGAAAAGCCGGGCTTAATTTTTGCCCAAGCCCCGACGTTATTGACTTGTTTATTGCGATGAATAATTGAATCTCGACGATTGCTAGAGAGCGAGCTCGATGCCTCTATCTATATATATATGGGTGCGCGCGAGGCCGCCAGCTCAGTCGGACCTGATTTTCTCCGAGGCGAGATTGGCTTCGCGCATTTTAGATGATGTTCACTTTTTCTTTTTCTAGCTTCTTTTACTCTTTTTTTTTATCAAGCAGCTTGCGCAACTCGTAATTTTCTGTAACATTGTTTGCACGGGAAAACTTGGCGCGATAAGGAAACTGCTATATGAAAGTTTCCTGCGGTCGCAGCGAGAAGGAATGCCCGCTTATTATATGCAAATTTCTTTTAAAAAGTACGAGCCGAGAAGTGATATAGTTAAATTTGTAAATTTTACCGATGGTTTTCAGACGCTGGCAGTTATTTACTTTTTTTTTTTTTTTAAACTTCTTATCTACTTTTGCATTAATTTTAACTTAATTGTACGGAAATAAATGATGAGTATAGTAAAAAATTCTATTCATACTAAAATAGAAAAATGAATTTGGTTGAAGTGAGGCTGAAAACAATAAATCTTTATTTTAAAAATAAGAGCAACAGAGAAGTTGGACTTTTATGTTAGTTTTACTTTTAAAGAACACTTTAAAGTTTCCATGAATTTCATTAGCCCACTTGAAATATTAATTCTGATTTGAGCAAGGGTAGCTGGTTGAATAAATTAATTCTACTATATTTTTCATTCTATACTGCTTGAAGCTGACATTGTAGTAACAGTATTTTTTAATATAAAAAGCACTTCTCCTTTTACTACTCCTTACTCTATTAAATACAGCTGAAAAGATTTTCGACCTCCGGCGCTTTTATTATTTTGTTTCTGAATGAAATCCAAATTTCCTAGCTCGTCACTCGACATTTCTTTTGAAAATCCCGCGCAGCAGAGAAAGAAAAAGTAAAAAATCTGAAAAAATTGAAATAATACCTTGCCTCGACACATTCCGCATCCCTTAAACAGCAAATACAAGAAATTAAAGAACCTTTGGGCAATTTGCTCGTTAAGCCGGCAAGTATATCTCTCATCAAAAATGCAGGGTACCTCAGAAATTACCAGGCTCCCTCGGCCCGGCGAGGAGAAAAAAAGGCGCGCGAGAAAAATAAAAATTCAAACTGCACGATCGCTCTCAGAAAAGTGGGAGGCGTCTCTCGCTCTCGCCGAGTTTGTTTTATAATTCGCAAAAATCCACATCGAAAAGCTCCTCGTGTGCAGAGAGCGCTGAAAAGAGAAAGAGAGAGAGAGAGCTCCGCAAGTATCCGCGAGGGAACAAGCCTCTACTCGCGCGTGATTTTTCGCCGACTCCATCCCTCTCTCTCTCCCTCCTTATAACGTACAATTACTCTGGGACCAGATTACACGAGGCCTGAGAGAGAAAGAGAGAGAGAGAGAGAGAGAGGTTCTCGTTATTCTCTTTTCTCCTCGTTTATGATCTTCGAAGGCCGGGGAGTCAGAGAGTCGAGAGCGCGCGCTCGTGACCGCGCGAGCGCATCCTTGAATTTTCCTGCGGCCGCTGCGCTTAAGCGCTAGTTTCAACAAAGAGCGAGCGCCCCTCATGCCAGCTCCAAGGAGCGAGCCCGAGAGAAAGAGAGGGAGAGTTGCGCTGCTGATGATGCCCGGCAATAATATCTATTATCGCCAGGCACGAAAACATAGTTAAGTGCGCGCGTGTGGAGAGCGCGATTTTTGCCCTGGGCCCGCCCTCAGACTGCTGGCATGCGCACGCCCAAGAGAGGAGCTAAGGTCGCGCTGGCTAGTATGTACAGATCTAGCTGAACCTGTGCTAAACTCAATTTTTCCATGCTTTCTATATCAATGTGGAGCGAGCTCGCGTGCGACCGCGAATTTTTCAATTACTCCTCTCTCTTTTAGTACACGACTTTCAAAATCTCTCCTTTGCTTTTTTTCAAGCTGCGAAGCACCGAGTTATATATGCGTATATAACTTGTATACATGTGCACGCATCTACAAGCGAATTGAAAGAACGCTCGCATGGTCATTATTGTTATTACTCGAGTTAGAGGCAGCTGTGAGCGCACGAGTAATTTATAGCTGTCATCGGAGCACTCGTCATATGAACAGGTGATAATTTTTGCGTTTCCAGCCTGGGATACGGTTTTTTCCAGCCGCTGGGAATTCTCCAGATGTCAATGCTTAATCACGTCTCAACACTTTACTCTTACGGGACACTGTGTAATAAGAATCGAGCGGGAACTTATAGGAGTGGACGAGGCGGATCTTGTAACGTTTGCGTTATATTGTATGCTTGGTGCGTGACGGATATGGGAGAGTCTGGTTATACCGTTTGCCTCTTTCCTCGCTAAATTAATTTTCTTCTCAAAAGTCTCTTTTGTAAACTGTAATTATCGGCTTTCATGGCTCCTTGTTTTCATGCGGGATTACGAAATTGTTTAGAGATTAATTTTACTGGAAATTGTCGTTATTTCTATATTAATTTTGGGATCACTTTGGAACATTTCATTTTATTAAATACTAGTAGATTTATTTTAATTTTAATTATTTTACTATTGATCCATTAATTCTGTGAAATTGACGAAATCAACTAGCATTAATTCTCTATTAATTGCAATAATGTAATGTCTAACAGATTTCCATTACTCTTGTATTTATTGTATCAATTATTACCAAACAGTTACTTGAAGCTTTCACAAATTGACTAATGAATATTTAATATTATCAATATTGCGCGTAATTAAACGGATTTGTTGACACGAATACAATATCCAATAGCAAAATGCAAAACTAGCTATTCTAGATGAAACTTGTTTCTTTTCAATTCTATTATAAATAACCCAATTCTATTTATAATAAATAGGGAAGAAGAGAAAAAGCCGCGATTCATTTAAAGTGACACTATAGATAGAGGCTTGTCAACGTAATCTTGACCTATTTAGCGTTGAATTCCGTTCGGAAATTATGTGCTAGGAAAAATTTATTGCATTAGCCGCGATGAAAAATAAATAGAATATTTACTCAGTTCAAAATTTATCGCCGCTTAATTCGACAATGTGTACAAACAATACGATTAATTGCAGGAGCTAAAAACACAACTATTTATTAAAGAGAAAAAAAACTATTTTCAACGACCAATCCAATAAATGGCTCAATTCATCAAGTTTCAATTGTAACAACAGACATGCAAATCACTTTTAATTCCTCGGCTATATCGCAGCTTGAAAACATTATCTTCCCAGCCGACAGCTCTGGCAGGTATCTCTCGGCTTGTCCGTAACAACGCTTACAAAGATAAAACACTGCCATATACATATTCGTCAGCGATCTCGTCAGGGCTTATATACACATATACGGCTGGCGCGTATATATTCCTCCCGGCCTAATCGCCGATTAATCAGCTTAATCTTTCCGCAAATCGGCGAAATCAATCTCCCCCCGCTGGGCGAGCGCAGCCTTCAACGGGAGCGGCGGGGATTGAAAAAAAAAAAAAAAAAGAAAAAGAAAAAAAAATTGATCGAGAGGCGTATATATTTACAAGAGAGCCCCAGCGTTGGGCAAAGAGGGGAGAAAAGAGGCGGCGTGGATTTTCGTGACGTTGACGAGAATCGATCCTGAAGCTCTCTGATTTTCTAGTCGAAAGGAATGCTCCGCGAGTCCGAAATCGCCGTGAGTGTGCGCGCTCATGGATCCTCTCTGGCTCTTTCTCACTGGGCAGCTTCGAAAAATGAGCCGAAAAAAAGAAGATGAAGAATAAGAAGGAGAAGAAGAAGAAAAAGAGAGATGGAAGACGTATAAACGCGAGCGCGCCTCGCGGCAGACGGAAGCACCTGTCGCTGTCGCCGCTCGGCCGCGAGTGCGAGCGAGTGCGAGGGAGGGAGTCTCTCGCTGAGAGAGCGAGCGAAGGATGAGAGAGAGAGAGAGAGAGAGAGTAAGAGGATTGCGAGCCGAGGAACCGGGTTATTACCGGCTTGTTAGCTGAAGGGAAGGAACGACCAGTCGCTTGTGTCTGTGTCTGTGTGCATGTGTGCGCGCCTCTGTCTGTATGGCTTTGCAGGTGCGCAAGACCCGAGCGCTCGTTTAATTTCGGACAATTAACCTGCCCCGCGCGCGCCTCTATCTTATAAGCAGCTCTCCCTCTCTCTCTCTCTCTCTCCGATTAGAACAATGAGCTATTTCGGATGTTGGGAGAAAGTGCAAGTAGATACCAACTACATTTGTTTTACTCTATACAGAGTTTCCATGTACATAGCGCGGGGGCTGCATTATGTATATATATAAGCGCTTTCACATGGAGCTCCAACTGTTTACCGAAAATATATATCCAGGCGAATTTCGGCCTGTAAAACGTTGCAAGTTAAGTTTTATGATTATATGCGCCAGCCCTCCGAGCGTTTACGTCTACGTCTACGATCTACGATGTGTGCGCTCTTCTTTACTGCGCGCCTGCTCTTTATAGAGCGAGCTCTACTCTCTCTCTCTCTCTATATATATATATGTGTGCTCGTGCTTCCGATGTTTACATATAGGGGGAGATTCGCGGCTGCCGCCAATGAAAGTCCTCGTGCATTAAATTTATACTTTCCTTCTCTGTACTCACTTACTAGGTATCTCTCTCTCTCTTTGAGGAGAGCGCTATTTTTTTGCTCTTTGGTACCAGAATTATTAGCATTATAAACGTCATTTCTATTTTCTCGATCTAATAATTTTCGCGTTTCTATCGCGATCTCGTAATTATAAAATAAGGTTAAAGGACTAATCCAATCCCGGCGCAACACACATAAACCGAGCGAAAAGCTTGGGCGCGCGTTTCGTGTCACAGACAATTAGCTCTAATTCTCGAGTCGTCGTTCGGCAAAGCAAACGGAAAATTAAATCTAATTTTCATCCCCTATTTCTCGCCTCGCGTGCGCGCCAAAAGCTTCTTCTCCAACTTTTAACATAATCCGTTCCGCAAGGATTGCTCTCACACTCAAACATCCTCTCAACTCGCCTGGCTGGGGGCGTAAAATTCAAAATGCTCAAGTTAAACTCTCTCACGCGCACCCACACTGGCACGCGCATGCCAAGACAATTTAATTAAAGCCCTGCCGGCTAATTTTTCCCAAACGCGCGAAATTAGTAACCTTAGCTCTCGACGCCCGCGCGCTAATCCGCCCTCTCTTTGTATACTCGCGCGGATATAATGACCCTGCGCCTGCATTATAATGCACACATACCCACACGTGCAAGCGAGCCCCGCCAATGTACTTACTTTCTCGCGCGCGAGCCTCTTCCATATACCTACTCGTATAAGATACACCTCTTTTCAATTGCGCTTCTCTCCTATTAGTGCCAGCCGATTAGCCGCTTTCTATTCTCGCCTTTTTTGGGGGCCGCATGCCTATACATGCGACTACTTTTGTCTCTAACTTTTCTTTTATAATTTTCCTTATTCGATTGTCGGCAGGTGCAAGGCACGCGCGCTCGGCGTGCGGCGCTTTGATTTCGCGAGATGCTGGAGAGAGAGAGAGAGAGAGAGAGAGATGGTCGCCGGGGTGGGGGGCTCGGTTTACATATCGGCCGGCTGAGAACATAATTAATCGGGCGCTCTCGTTTATACCGAGGAGAAAACGAGATCGGTTATTGGGGCTGGAAAAATTATGATAAAATAATGTTGGTATAATGTGTATTATTAAGAGTTTATTATTATTTATTTAATCTTATTTGCTGCGCGCTTATGATGTGGGTAATCGATTGCGTATATAGTATTAAAAATATGCAGAGGCCGCATCTGTATGCCGGAGCTACGTTTTTTTTAGCGGGATTTTTATTGTGTTTATAAGGATATATTGCGGTTGCATATTTTTAATAAAATCGACCTGCAAAAGCACAGTTTAACATTTTATGTAACTAAGCGACAATGTTATAATAAAAATAGCCCTAATTCTTTCGCATTTAGCTTCCTCAAACTTAATTTTATTATATTGAAAAGAAATATATCCTACATAAAATATTATTTTTTAAATTATCTTAATTTTTCGAAAAAATTATTTAATGTTTGAAAATAGAGTAGATAATAAATTATTAATTTAACTTGGCTCATATAAAGAGGAAAATAATATAAACCATAATGCCTTAAGGTATTTATTTCCCAATCTATAGTTTATGCCTCCAGAAATATTTACTGATTCGAGAAATTTCTCAAACTTTGCAGAAATGTAGTGTTGTTATAAATAAACATTCATGCTAAATTTCTAGAAGATTCACCGTTTCATTTCTGAGATAATATATATACGATCAAAGTCCATTAATCTTCCGCATATATACCGATATACTGCAATAGAAAAAATTGAGTTTTCAATGTGTATATCCAAAATATAACAAACTATAGATTGGGAAATTAACTTGTAAAATGTTCGAAAAATTAACGTAAAACGTAAGAAATTTATTTTATTTTTAAAGTTCCTTTTACTTATATAACTATTCATGAAAAACGCAAAGGAATAGATTAATTAATGAAAATTAGCGTTATCGTGAATTACAGAAAAGCGATTTCTTTTGGAACCTTATATTTGTTTTAAAAACAAACAAAAATCAAAGGCTAAAAGTATAACTAATTAAACTTCTAATTATAAGTAATTACCATAATTTTTTTCAAAAAACTTTTATAAATTTCCAAGATATGGCCTCGTCTAAAGAAAACTTGATATTACAAGATAAAAAATGGCTAAATAATTGTAAGCTCTTTAAAAGGCATGCAATTACATTTAACTTACTAAAAAAAGCAAAAACTGTATCTTAAAAATCAATAAATCGATATAACAAGAAATAAATAAAAAAAGTCGTAAATATATTATTCTCGAGCCATCTTCTCTTAAAAAGAAACAAAAATATCAGCTTTATAAAATGTTATAAAACTGCGGTAATGCTGATTCTAAGATATAAATGTATATGTTTTTTAAAAAATTCATTCTTTCAATAACACTGAGCTGTCTCAGCAAGGCATGAGAGAATTAGTAAAAATCAGCGTTCAGCAAAAAAAACTTCAACAGAAATCCCCTCTCTCCATTTCCTTTTTCCAATTCGAAGCCCCAAACAAAGCCTAGCTAAGTATCCCAAAAGCTCAACTCATCCATCGCCAGAATCCAGCTCCTCGGTCGGCTTTAAACAATTAAAATCAGCCCCACCGTAATTTGGCCGTCGAAATAAACTGCGCAGCCGCCCAGCCAGCGATTGCCAAAGCAAATCTCCTTTCCGCGCTCGGCGCTTGGCTTGATTTACTCGTCCAGTCGCGTCAAGCCCAGCCCTTTGGAAATTACAGTCTTCCTCGCGACCGAAACGAGAGCTATATAAGCGAGGGAAGCAATTAGCCCCGCGAAAGGCGCAGCGCGAGCTGTAATTTAGATTTTGAAGAACAAACCACCAGCAGCTTTCGCGCACGGCCTATATATACATAGATCCGCGCGCAGCGCAAAAGGAACATAAGCTCAGCCTTACGCAGTGTAGCAGTCGAGCAAAAAGAGAGCTGAGCCTTTGTGCGCCGGACATTCCGCGGCGGTCCTCCTTTTTCCTTCCTCTACTTCTTTTTACTTTCTCCTCGACGTATATGTATAAACGCATCGGTAATTCTATAATCGTCCGATGTTTTGCGGCCCGCGCGCGATTTCATGCCCGGCACGCGCGCCCTAATTATATATCAATCGAGAGTGCCACGTGTGTGCCGATCTGGCAAGGTATATATACTGCACGTGCGCGAGAGAGCTGTAAATCTGAGGATGAAGTCGCTCTATTTGGCCAACTGACGAGCGTATTAAAATCGATCGGGTGAATTATCCAAGCCGATATATAGGTGTATATATATATAGGATAGTCTTATAACGACGTCCAATAGACAATTTTCTCGACGACTCGAAAGCTCCCCGGACTTACTTAATCCCCGAGTATAGAGAGCTTGTAAAAAATCGAGACGACGTATTCGAGAGCGGCTTTTTTTCCACGAGTTATGAAAGAAATCGGTAATTTACGGCGCGCCGTATAACTGCGGCCGCGGCTCCGCATCGCCTCTTGTTAAAAGAGAGCGTGCCGGTCTCGCGCGCTTTGGATTTTCGGCGCCAGACTATACTCGCAAGGCCAATTTTCTCTCTCTCTCTCTCTCTCTCTCTCTCTCTCTCGATGCCGGGCGCCGTCTCCGTCTGTGCTACACATATTTCAAAGTATATACAGGGCGCATTATGCCAAGTTAGCCGACCGCGGGCTTTTACAATCGTTGCGGAACTGTATGCGCCGCGGCTTGTTGGGCAAATATATACTAAGTATTCCGAGTAGTTGGTTAACGAGGAAATGCATTTTATAGAGGTTTTGTCGAGGCGAAAAATCGGTGGGATGAAGATGGTTTTGTAAAACGTTTGACTTTTCGCGCTCGCCGCGGCGATTTATCTATACGATATTTACCTATAGAATTATATATCAGCACGCATCGTTCGACTAAACACACTCAGCGGCTATTACGTTCTCGTTGAAGCATCATCGCCGGCAAAAAGAGCCAACAAGAGTCCGAAAATTTGTTTTCTCACAACTGCGAAATTACACGGCGCGTGTAATGCACCTCATCATTCTCCCCCCTCTCTCATCGCTCTCTGGGAGTCTGGGCCAAAAGAAAAACCGATCCCCGTGCGAGGCGAGCTCTTTAATCATTTTTAAGCAAACTGCACCGGTCACCACGCGTACATATATATATATATCCATCATAATGCGCTTCACTCGATCGGCTATGCACACACACACACATACACACACACTCGCGCAGAGCAATCGCTCCTGGCCGGCCCAATAATTACGTTTCCTCTCCTTTGCTTGTCCCTCGGATAAGAGACGAACGCTCGACTTTCAAAGTGCCGCGCGCATCACGGTGGTCGTGTGCGTACGTATATAGGCGCCGCTGAGCGAGCTTGCGGAAATCTGGAAACATATATATATATATATAGGGGAAAGCACGCGCACGTGCTGGACAGACCGAGAGACTTTCCCCATCAGTGGCGTTTCCGTTTCGACGGGAAAAGCTTGGGCGGTTTTGACGGGACACGTTGCGGCTGGTACATACACGCGTGCGGTCGCGCTGCGCTGCTGATTAATACTGGAGGAAGGGATTTTGGAGGTCGGGAGATCGGTTTGAGGAAGTTTGGGAAGGACTTTTTTTTTTGATTGATGGGTATCGCGGTGTGGTTTGTCGGGGGAGAGTTTAGAGAGTTGATGCTGTGGAAATGCGCGCGGATTCGGCTGGACGTTATATAGTTGGATGCTTCGGTAGTTATGCCGGGGGTCCAAGTAATGCGCGCTCCGCGTTGCTGCGGCTACTGGAATTCACACGAAAAGTATTATCTGGAACATAGTGATTGAATAATGATCGGTTTCTGGATCTTGCGATGATAGGCTTATTTAGTTTTTAAAGAAAAATCTTTTCTTTTTACAACTTAGCTACTGTTGTTTTCTTGTGCGATTTAATAACAATAATAAATTTCAACAATGAAATGATATAAGTAAAAAAAGGCAATATAATATATAACTATTATATTCTCAATACACACAAAAATTGCTGTTATTTAAATTTTATATCGATTCAAAAACAACCGAACGTTCATAAATGTGTTAATCTTGTCGAGCACTGTAACTAAAATTTGCATATCTTATATTTTCATTAAACCATACCTATGAAAGTTAATTTAATTAAGAAAGGAGAGAAACTGAAACTGCATAAAAAGAAAAGTCAAAGGGAATTTTAATTTACTCAGGTCGTAGGCGCTCATTAAGCAAGGGAAAAGCTCGCGCATGTAAGAGCGGGGCAGAGGTATTTTAAGAGCGTACAAATATTTCACAAACACAAAGGCAAATGAGCCTAGAGAAGAGGTAGGTAGAGAGAGAGAGAGAAGGAGAAAAAGAGAGGAAAAGGGATGGCGTGCGCGCGCGAGCTTGGCCAGTATATACGTGGAAACAATGAGAACACGGAGAAAAGAGACAAATTGAGAGAAAGCGAAAGCGAAGAGCGGTATAAGAGAGAAAAGTGATAAGGCGCCGGGGGAGAAGCGAGGATAAACGAGGGGAATGAGCCGGAGAAAAAGAGAGCAGCCAGGCCGAGCTTGGAATGGATCTTTGTGCGAGCGGCACAACGACATATAAGCCGCAAGAAAATATGCGTATAATTGGCAATCCAATCTCATGAATCATCGACAATTTCAATGTTTTCCTTTCATTCAGTTAAAAAGCATTTTAGAGCGCTGAGCAAATTTCCTCTCTAACTGTCGGACTATGCATCTTTTAAGAAAAAATCACTAGCTTCTTCAACATTTATCTATTCTACATAACTATGACTCGGGGAAATAAAAAGCTCCGACAGTTCGTTATCTCAAAGAAAATCAATTCTCCAAGCCCCTTCGGTTTATCGCGGCAATAAACTCCTTCGTCGATTTTTCCTCCCAAGCTCGTAGTCTCCACTTTCCAGTCGTCGTGGTCCCACTCCTAGTTTGTCGCGCTGCGCTTGAAATTCCTTTTGGCCGAGCGCTTTACAGCTTCACTCTACAATGGCCACTGTAACTTCAAACTGCCTTATCTCTCCTCTCTCTCTCTCTCTCTCCACGTATCCGCGTTCGTTCGACTTGGAAAAGAGAAAAAAATCTGAATTACGGAACGAAGGTGGTACAGAGAGACGAGGAAGTGAAGAAAACCACCAACACGTAGAGAGAAAGAGAGAGAGGGAGAGGATCAGTAAGGGATAAGGAAGAGCAGAGGAAGAGAAGAAGAAGAAGAAGAAGAAGAAGAAGAAGAAGAAGAAGACGAAGAAGAAAGAGGAGAAGGAAGTAGACTGCGTGCGGGTGGTCTCCGCGGCCGGCGAGTGAGAGAGCGACGATACACTTCAGGAATTTCACTTGTCGACGCTTCCTCCTACAGCTATTCGCGAAGTCGACAAGAAAGTCCCCTCGAATGGCTAATTAACGCCAGTTAATAAACTCTTCAGCGCGCAAGCGCGGCCTCGATTTTTCTGGCGTTTTAAGCCGATTAAGCGCCCGTTCCCGCTCTCTTCTTCCTTTTTTTTCTCTCTCCGAAATTGGCCCGCGCACGGTAAGTACCGCTCTTCAATCCGCTCTCTTTCTCTCCTCTCTCTCTCTCTCTCTCTCCTTCGCCCAAAGCGCAATCGGCTTCAAAGGAACAAGCGAGAGCGGAACACAGTGTATTTTTTATCTTTACGAGCCACTTATTTCGCTCGTCGTTTTTAACGGGCGGGGAAGCCTGCTTTTTTCTGGCTCTGGGGACGGGCCCCGCGCTTATGGCTTTTGCGTGTGTATATATACACGCCGAGAGCCCGAGCGAGCCCGAGAGAGCCCGAGAGAGAGAGAGAGAGAGAGAGAGGCAGAGAGCGAGCTGAATTACCGGTGATTTGCTCAATTTTTGCGGGCATTACTGCCGAGCCAGTCCGCGGGCTTCGGGCCGCAGGAGAAAAAGACGATCGGAACTCATTGCCGGGGATTTATTGAGTTTGTATTGACGAGCGATCGATCCTCCAAAGTGTAATTGTTTTCGAGGTACTCGCAAACGGGGGGCATGGCTTTTTGCATGATTAGTTTTATTGACTGTAATTGATCCGTTAGGCTCTTCCCTTTATGAACTGTTGAGCTTATTGTCAAACGTAAAACGTAATTATAGTTAGCGGAAACAATTGCGCGCTTACGATTTCCTCATGAAGATTAAATAAATGATAGATAACATTTTTTATTAAGAACTATCGGCTCAAGGCTAATTTAAATCAATTTTCAAATCCAGGTCCGCGATTGTATGACACTGAAAAATAACCGGTCATAACTTCAAAACTAAAACTGCCGCGCGGATCGTACTTATATAAAAAGAGCCGCCGCTCATTTGCCGAGAATCGTTACAATACAGCCTCGTCCAGGAGCGATTAAATGTTTTTTTCCGCGAAATCAACACCTTGAAAAATTGGCAAAAATTCCCCGCTCGCCTGCTGCATACTCACGGCCGGCAAAAAACTTTATAAATTGATGAGGTTCGAAAACACGGCTTCGCTCGCGCGTCGCGTTAACGCTCTCGAAGCTATATTGGCCCCGAGTTGCTCGTGTCATTTGTTAGGACGACGTTTTTTCGCCGAATTTATTTCTCCAGAGAAAGAGAGGCAAAGAATTCACGAAGAGAATAGAGCCGCGGAGATGGGAAGTGATTATTTATGCATTCCGTATGCCGCGAATATCTATATTCGAATTCGGCTGATTCACGCTCTGGGGGCCGGGAGGAAAAAAAAGACGAGCCAAGGCGACATGCTTTTCGCGCGAGCGTCGATGTAACATAAAGAGCGGGACTGGCTGAAAAAATAGCATGGTGAATACGAGGAGAGTCGGTAAAAAAGGTTTATACCTAATAGTCGGGCCGCAGAGACGAAAGAACAGCGCGAATCTGCGTGCGTTTTGTTGTGCGTGGGCAGCGGCGCGACCGGTAGTTTTCGCTGTTGCAATAAAAGTTAATAAAATTTTATACTGCCTGGAAGAATGTAGAATGCGAAATTCTCGCGTTACAGCTCTGTAGTTCTGTAAAAGTTTAATTTTAGTTAATCCGCAGTTTACCGTAAGCAGCGGCAGTCAAGGTGCTTGAGCCGTTAATTGCAGAAACTAATCGCGCTCCTTTTTCGAGCGCCGCTTGTGTTTAGAGGAAGCGGCGGCCAATTAATCTCGCCCGCTAAACAAAACAAGTCGTGTGTCCGCGATGCGTAATAAATAAGCGCAATTAAAAATAAAATACGAGCTATAATAATTATGAGCGAGATGATAATTTTATTCGTAAATTAAAACGCGGCGCGAAAACCTCGGTAGTTTTTGCGATTAACAGCCCGGCGCGAAGCTTGCCGCTCGGCCGGATACTATAGCCTATTTTTCTACGAAATCCTCGAATCTCACGGAAATACCTGGCCCCAAACTTTTTTATCAATCGAATGAAAAAAACTCCCGGGGAGCAGTCTGAAAGTTCGTTAAAAACTTTTGCACACGCGAGCCTCCAAATCTCCTTAAAACTCGGGCTATATCAGAGCGCGAAAGAGCCAGATCGAGATATATACATATACACACACATACGTGCAAATCCTCGTGAAAAGGAAAAAAACGGTTGGCCAAAGGTCCCGGTCACGGGCCGCAATATTTCAGCGGGCGAGACTTAATGAAAGCGGCCGAAATCATTTGCCGTTTGAGCGCAGTCCAGAGACAAATCGGCCGCTCTGTCTTGCTCTTTCGCTCTGTCGGCGCACTATTTCCGGCTGCCGCGAAATTTTCGCTCGTCTGGATGAATGGCGCCGATTGCGAGCTGGATATTATGCGGGACTCGGCTCGTTTTGGTATGTGCGAGGGCGATTTTTGCGAGGACAACGCGAGGTGTCGCTTCGTGAGCTGGGTATAAGCTTAATTTGCCAAATTACGTAAAAAATGCTTTTGGATGGTTTGTGAGTTTTTGGATGATGGCGGTACTTAGGAGGTATTGCGTTGGCAGTTGGTGTGGATTTGGGCTTGAGGATTTATAATTGAAATTGCGTTTTTTGATGTTACATTAACTAATGTTTATTTTACGTTGCCAAGGATTTCTCATTACATTGAATTCTACATATATAATTTTCATTAAAACTAGAAATTTTATGTATATGTTCCGAGCAACAATAAAATTTATATTATGAGCTTTGATATATCATGATGAAGGTTTAACATGTAGCCCGGATTCTAATGAAAATTCCTGCATGTAACCAAAATCCATAATTTATAGTAAAATTTCAACCAAAAAATTTAAAAATATCCATTTTAGACATAAAAAGTACGGTTAAAGTGAATCTGAGTATTATCGTGTTATCATCGATAATCCATAACAGCATTTACCGACGTTCCAATAAGTATATCAAATTTCAAAATACGAGGGATTTGAGAAAAGGCGTGAAACTGGAGAAGGAAAAATTTACTTAGATATAGGGGTTTAGTACGAATACGTTCTCATGCTAGACAACGCAGGAATTGACCAAACAGTGGTGTATTATATCCGGATATACGCATTGTTCAGTGTATGACTAAGAGATCCAATGACGCTTGCGTGTGCTTTTCGATGAAAGGGTGGATAAATTGTCTGTTTTCCTCGATATTTTCCATCGAGACGCATTAAGCGTGTAAATAGCCCCCTATCTGCTGATTTAGATCGATCTTTCTAGGTTTCGATATCGCTCGGGGTGCTTGCTTCGTCATGCCGGTCTTATTGTTTTTAATTATGATCGATTTGATGGGTTTGTGAGAAGCAAAGACGTGTTTGCCAAAAAATCAGAGTCGCTTTACACCTTTTAACAATTTCTATAAAGAATGCATTGTTTGATATTATGTTAATCGAATTTTGATCTGCATGAACATTTTAGAATAATTATATGTTGAAATTATAGATATTGTTTAATATATTGATATATTAAATTTATATAATTAATTAAAATCATGAAGCTCTAATCATATTATTAGATATTCAATAGTAGTAGCTCAATTTTATTTTATAATTTTCATATAATATATACTAAAATGCTTTTAGATTATGTAAATAATTTAGAGATTCATTTTACTGTGATTCTAATAGAAAAAATTATCTCAAACTAATTATTCATTATTGAATTATCTATCTTTTAGGTCACTTAGTTTTAAATAAATAAGCTCTATTAGAATCATTTATTTTAACATAACTATAGCTATTATTTTTTAAAAATATATATTCTCACATCAACTAATATTTTCGGTACAATACTACAAATCTTAATGAACAGACTTAAAAAAATTTTTGCATATCTTTCTACAATGCTTAGTTTTTCAAGCAACAATCATTAATTACCTTAACGAAAGACAAGATGCTTGCCTAAGTGGTTCCTCTAGCCGGCATTGATTTCCATTCACAGCCCCAAAAAAACGCACCGAAACGTACCCACTTGCCATTAATCTTCTCCCAGCCTTATTCAAAGAAAGCACATGCGCTCGGAAAAAAAGGCAAAAATCAGCATGCGATTTCCTAGAAACGCACGAAATTAACCATGAGCGTTTGAATGCGCAATCGATATAGAACGAAGCGCATTCGCTAATGTATATAAATCGCTCATCGGTATTCCTTATTCGAAAAGAGCGCGCGCTATTCATTAAATCTGTTTTTTGTCCCGCTCATATATGCGCGGAAAAAGAATGGAGAATTCAAGCTTGAATTTTAACAAGTCGGCTCATCCGTGTGGGAAGTTTCAATACAGCGCGCGTTTTATCTCCGCTTCTCGCTGAGTAGGTATGTAGTATATATAGAGGCGGCTTAAGCGTCCATCCGTACATGGGGATAAAACGCGGGGAATGTGTTATTTTTAATTCGATCATTGTAGATGCGCGAATGCCTCTGGACTATCTCTCCAGGGCTAATAAATAATTTGTCGGCCGGCTCGTTTCTGCTGGCTTATGGAAATGTTTGCGTTGTTAGCGCCGCTTTTTAGCTGTCTCGAATAACAATGAAATAGCAAGCTATTTTTTGAAACTCTGGCCATTGCTGCGAGCTTCAGAGTCGGGCTTTAATTATGTCCGGTTAAAGAGTTTTTGAGCTCTTGGGATTGCTGGAAGTAGGACTGTTGATTGTTAAGAGTTTATCGTGGTAATTTTTAAGACTTTTACTTTGAATGTTAACGTTGACGATTATTGCTTTGCTAGAATTGAACGCTTTAATGGAAGGCATTAATAGCAAAGCGAAATTGAACTTAAAGATTTATTCTCTTAACGGAATGACAGTACAATGATTTTATTTCCAGCTGAAACGTGAAAAGCTTATTATAAAAGAGAGGAGAGAACATTAATATTTCTTCTCGAGCAGTTACTCGTGTATTGTAATATTTTTGGCGTAGAAATTAACAATAAAATTTTTAAAACAAATTAAAATCCACTTGGAAAAAGTTCTCATGTTTTTATAAAATCCAATTCATCAATTTTCATGAAAATTAGCCCAAGCTCGAGCGTGTTCGTTTTTAAATAAACTTCCTCGCCGAAAGCGAAACAAGCATTTAACCTCGTATTATTCGTTATATGCATTGATTGTGAATTCACGTACACGAGCTCGCTTTCCTTGGGCTTTCAACAGGTATACATATGAATACGAGCCTCGGCCAACTGGGCCGTAAAATAATAGAGCACCGAAACTGCACGATTCGTAATGATGCCCCGTCATTTTCTATCCGACAAATCAATTAAGCCTTTTTATACTTTCCCGCCATACTATACTGAATGTCTGTCATCGCGCTACTTAACAATAATCAAAACGTATCATTGAGCCGTCCGTCGTCGACCATCCGGCTAATTAGCCACGTCAATCGCATAAACACAGCCAGGGCTCGGGAACAAAAAAAGCCGATTCGAGCGCATAAATTATCTCTTGCATCCGGCGTAATTAACAGGCTAATCAGTGCGGCCGCACCCAGCTGACAGGCCAAAAAGCCACTCTCGCGAAACTCCGCAGAGTAAGCTGCCCTTCCGTCGTTAACAGCTCGAATAACGCCCTTCCGTTCTGCGACAATCTAAGCGACTCCGCAGCCGGCGCTCCATTAAACTGGCTCTGCGCGCAACTGCTTCATCACGATATGTTTACGAATTTCCGCGAGCGCTCGAGATCCCCCCCCCCCCTCCTATCCTCTTCTTGCACTCTAATGGCCTGGCCTCAATTGAGAACGCGAGCTGTATTGTCTCAAAGGCGTGCCGAGTGTCAACGAGCTCGCCGAGCGATTGATCATTATAAGAACGAAGCGGCGAGACGTTCGGTAATTTTTACTTGTGATTTATGAAAATGCCTTGGGTTTTGTTGGATTGAAGGAAACGTCTTGGAAATTACAGGAGGAGTTTGGAGTTGAGGTGGGAGTCACGTAGGTAAGGTAGTTGACTACTAGGCGTGCAAGAGTGTGATTTTGGCTTATTTATGCGTATGCGAATGCTCTGTCTGTCGGCTTCTGTAATTAACTTTGCATTTAGTTGGTAATTGATTTTAAATAAGTGGGCCACGTGCAGACGTAGAGTAGTTCGTAATTGCATTCCGCGGCTGAAGATTCAAGCTGAATGTGTACTTGCAGCTTCTTTTTCCGAAAATGCGAAATGCAGCGAACGGTAAGAGCGTGGGCTAATTAATTTTTCGTAAACTGTTTCGCAGAGTTAATTAATTTCCCGTATTCCACGTACCTATATAATGAATATCAAGCCGTGCCAAACAAATTTTCATGTTTTTGACCATCAAGTATTTACCATAGCCTTCATTTTTTGGGAACTGTAATTTTCAAGGCATGACACAACGAAACGAAAATTTTCGAAAATTATACCCCCCCCCCCCACTTGAATTCGTTACTTAACGTTCGTTACTTATCGCATTTCAAAATAAATAGCCCCGGCGCACGCAGCTCAAAGCGCAGCCGCAACAAAAATATTCACCCTTAATAGGTTAATAAAGCAAACTTGAGCGCCGAGTGTCATTAAAGCGCCGGCCCTTCATTTCCCAAAGTGCATTTTAAATAGCCACCCTCCGAGTACTAGCCAAATTTCGTATTTAAGTCAGCGGAACGGCCGCGTCACTGCGTCGCCCGGCACATCCGCCCCTCGACATATACACACACACACACACACACCTACCAGCGAGCTTATTACGCGCGAGTAATGATCGGAACCATTTGGTCGATATACACTTCCTCCTTTTTTTTTGAAAACTTTTTTTTTCAATCTCCGCAAAGCTCGCGCGATCGATTGGTTTTGAAAAATGACGGCTCGCGCGTAGGCTTCCTCTTAATGGCTCGGTGCGCGATACGATCTTCTCCGGTTAAACGATCCGACTGCGGGGCAGGTAAGTTACTTATATAGGTAGGCGCGACTTTTTTTGACGAAAGAATTTGTTTTTCAAGTGAATTATTCGATATGGGTGCGGTTTTTTCGGTGCCGGTTCGCTGTTAAATCATTGGTTTTATGAGCGCGAGCAGTAAAAGCGCCGGGAAAAGAATGCGGCACGTAACGGGCTCCAAGGGTGTTATTAGCTATAAAAGGTTAATGCTTCAACTATAAAGTTTTGTTCGCTCCGAGGAAAAGCGCGTTTACCCTTTTAACTGGGAGTTTTGTTATTATTAATGTCGTTGAAGTCGTTGAAGTAGACGAAGGACTCAGCTAGCTGTGTGTTATATACCGGCAATTTGAGTATCTATAAAGTTTCGAGTGCGTTGCATTGTACAAGTGACTTTGAGAGCCGGGCCCCGAATGATACTTTTGTCTCTTAATTGCCTAATTATCGGTAGGGAAATTTCTAAATGCGGTTTGATTCAACAGTAAAAAGTAGTCCTTTCCTGGGAGGTAAATTTCACATTACGCGGTAATTTATTACAGTGGAAATATTGGAAAAAAAATATTTTCAAGTGTCGCGAATTAATTTTACTTAATTTTTCTGACGATTCAACGCTTTATTCAACTGATACATTTAATAAACGCTCAATTAATCACTCGCTTTACCACAGAAAGCTGCTTATTAAACATTGAATAAGCATTTACTCGTCATTTTGAAGCTAAAATTCACTCGAGAATAATGAATAATTATAAACGGTAATGCAATACTTTCAATTTGACAAAGCAGCACACAGCAAATGGAAAAAGAAAATCGTCCGCATTAACCAGAATAGATACTCGGAAAAATCTCGGCGAACAAAAGCCAGTGCTGGTGGCGGCCGTAACTTGGAAAATTCATGTACACCGCCGGAGCGCGTCTATACAGCCCTTCTCGATTTTCCCATAGACTTTAAAATCGTACACACATGTACACGTATATATACAACGCTCGGCGCTGGCGCGCTGTTATATATGTTTCCCGCGTACATTATCTGGTAGGATCGCGCGTATATGAGCTCCCCGGTGAGTTGAAGTGGGAAGGGCCGGGGGGGGGGAGCCGTTTAGGGCTAATAAGCTCTTAACGACCGCTAGATTGAAATTTGATGAGCGAGAGCTCAAATACGGGCGTTGTCTGGCTCTGAGAAATTTAAATGTCGTTAAAAAATGGAGAAGCAACCTTACTCACGATGTATATATAGGTATATATGTACATCTGAGAGCGTAAGCATGTTGAGTCAGAGGTATCGGGAGCGAGTCGACTTTTTAATACCGCCTCTCATTAGGGAAAATTTTTCACTTGTTTGGTGAGGATGAGGCATGCGTGCCCGCGGTGATGTTCGAGTTTCGCTGATGAGACACGCTTTTTGAGTCAATATTGAAGTATATCGCAGTATACGGATGGGAGCTTTTTCTGAGGTTTCAGGTGATTGGTTGTGGAATTTTTTTGCGTTATTGGGATGATTTGTTGTAGCAATTGGCGAGTGCTAATCGAGAAATTGTTTCGTACAGTTTTTGTGAAGGAAATTTTTGTTACTTATTTATTTTTTATGAATCTATGTTAAAAATCTTGGTCTTATAATGTTCACGTTTCTTTTTTATTTTGATGATCTAGGAATAATGTTTGGAATAATTCAGGAAGATAACCGTGCCTTAATTATGCATAAACATTTTATGTTATATATATATATATATTAGTTGGAATATTCCCTCTTAACTATTTGAACTTTTTAGGGCCGTTTCATAGTTTAAAGCGGCATCTTTCCTTTCTTTGAGCATTCAGTACTTTTTGGAGCTATTTTATACATTTAGTAATGTTTAAGCATAGTTTAAAATTTAAATACTGTAGTAAATTTCATTTAATACTATGACCAAAGTTAAGAGCAGATTGTATAACTTTACAACTTGTTGAAATATTTGAAATGCCCTCATTAAGCTAAAGTAAGTTTCGCTGTTGTAAAAAAGGGAAAATATTCAATCAAAATTAAAGTCATAACATGGTAAGCAAATACCACGAAAAAGCGTTTTCAAGGCTTTTTTAATGCGCCTGATAATAAAATAGGCTATAAAAATGCCGTTATATTCTTAGATGAGTAAAAAATTTCAACTTTTGTATTGCCTTCAATTAGGTGTGTCAACAAGCATGTGAGAAAAATGTGCATCAGTTTTTTTAGTCAGCCACACTATTAAGGCCATCATCGTTGTATTTAAGAAAGTATAGAGTCAGTCGTTATTCGACCCATTTAGTTAGATGGACATGGGCACACAGAGTGAACAGGGGTCACAGAAAGATGTCGTGACCTTGAATTTTATTATTACAAGTGACTCTATTGCTCAACTAATCTTGTTACTTGCACTTGATATTTCATCACAAGAGTTTGATTTCATCAAAATTTTAGATTTTAAGAAACAATTTAATAGTAATATGTAAATCTTTAATAAAGTGATTTTTTATTTATTAAGTATTTATTTTATTCAATTGATGATTGATTCAATAAAAAATCAAATTTTTACATTATTTTTATCTTAAAAAATATATTTGTACGTAGCACACATGAGTATAAAATTTTTCAATATACATTAATTTGCACAAAACAAAGCTTTAATAGAAAAAATAAAACCGAAATGACGTATGTCACACTCACAAGAAAAGTCCAGAACTTTTGCTTCAAAAATTTTGCTTTTATTGAAACATAACAATTTTAGGCTAAAGTAGTCAAAAAATGGTTATTTTTCGAAGAAATCAAAATTTTGAAACTAAAGGGCCTAGATTCCTCTTGTCAGTAAGAAAGCAGTCGCACAACATTCGAAACAGCCCCGCTTTCTTTTTAATTAATTCGTTATCAGAGCGCGCAACTCACCCCCACCATAACCATCTCCTGAAAGCCAGCCAACCAAGCCTGCAGACACATACCCTCATCCATATAAGTACCCGAAATTCAAACGTGAAAAGCATAAATCGCGGCGCGTTACTAACATAAGACTCGGTCCGGCGCAATATAACGGAGCCCATGTCGACGTAAACACAAATAAAAGTCAAAGGAGCGGGCAATAAAAGGGCAGCGCAAATATTTTACCACGCGCTTTAGCTTCGAACTTGGGAGTCCTTTTATTACCGCTGAAAAAGCGCCCGTGACATAGAGACCGCAATGTTTAAGAAGCAAAAAGAATATATAAGGGGGCCGATCGAAGCGCGCTCACGGTAAGAAAAGATCCGACGCGCTCATTGTGCACTAGCCAAACACGCGTGCCTGCCGCTTTCGTCTCGGCCGATTTTCCCAAACGCGCGTTACGTATAAAATATCCGAATTCGCCGATTCCGTGAATAATTGAAAAA
>JAPYZA010000399.1:0-33625 GCA_030522685.1 Eupelmus azureus
TGTGTGGACCCGGTCCTAAAAGGGCCCTCTCGATTCCGTCTGGCCTTGGGATCTTACCTCCCGAAGCTTTTTACTATGATACGAAACCCGGCGCGACCGAGGAGCGAGGTATACATATAGTCTCCCGGTTCTCACGAGAGCTCGGCGCGTATAAAATCTCTGGTCGCGCGCACGCCTTCCTTTCTTTTGCGCGCGCGAGCGTTCGTTCACGAAAAATATCAAAAAGTTACTACTCCGCGGCATATATACACCGAATTTTTATGTAACGCTCGGCTGTAAAGGACCGAGTTTCAACTAAAAATACACAATTTCTCGTTCTTTATGCGGGTACGAAATGACGCCCGCGAGAGACAAAAGTTTGAAGGTCTTTCGCAAAATAAATATACACCTCTCTTGGCGAATATTCAAACGGTCCTCTCGACGGTACACACACAAAAAAACGTCGAAATTACGATTTCGTAATTCGAGCGAACGAGTGTGCACGCCAGTTATTAACGAGAAAAAAAGGTCGAGCGGCAAGCGTAAATAAGCTTTTAAAAAATCAGAAGCTCTCCCAGAAGAGCCGGCCAAACACTCGGCTCTGTTTTTTCGGTCGCGCGCGCGCGTGCGGCCTTTTGAAATATCATTACGGCGAGTTTGCGAAGGCGAGTGCGCCGATTGAAAAATAAATCGAAAAGAGTTCACTAGAGAGGGGGGGAGGGGGGTGAAAAAGTATAGGCTGCAATAGCCAAACGAGGAAGGCAAGGCGCGTGGCGCGCGATATTAAATCCCAGGCTCGTCCCTTGCATATACAGAGAGAGGCCAAGCGCGTCTGTCGCGTCATCACTCGTACACTTTTCTGGGATTAATTCGACGTCGAAGCGATATCGGGCTTGCCGGACCAAACCGACTGAGACAGACAGACATAGACACGTACACAGACACACAAGCAGAGAGTCGCACTGGCAGAGGGGTCCATCAAAACCCCGGCGAGGGTTCGCTGTACCCTCGTCTATACGTATACATATATACGTCGCATCCTCCCCAATCCGTCCCCGCTACTCTCTCTCTCTCTCTCTCTCTCCAGCTCTGTAGCTTTGACTGCAGCATCGGGGCGTCTCGCTCTCGCTCCCTCGCTCGCTCACCCCATCGTCTGCTCGCTATTAAATCGCCCTATCTCGCTCTCGGCCTGCGGGGTTGCTCGCTCGCTCAGTCTGTCTCTCTCGCTCTCTATGGTACACGAACCAATGGCTACGAATCGACTGCTAAACCTAGAGAGCCGAGCGCTATGCGCGCACGCTGCTACTAGCACTCGCGGAGCATGAAAAAGTATGGATCCAGCGTTTAAAGGCTCGTTTTTTTCGCTGAAAACTACACGCGCCCAGAATGAGATTATGAAGGAGCGAGCTCGAGGCTTCGAGTGGAAACTTTTTAACGTACGTGTTCGGCGAAATAAAAGTTTTTAGGACTGCTCTCTCTCTCTCTCTCTCTCGCTCGGCAGGAAAATCGATTGTTAAAAATCGAGTACCACTCGGCAGGCTAGGTTCACCGGGGCTTTTGGGTATGGTAGCTTGGGTTTTTAAATTTGTCACAGACTTACTTGTTCTTTGGAATAATCCGATAAAGGATCCTTATATCATATTCGCAACCAGTAAGCCTTGTAACGCAAATTACAATCGTAAACTTATGAATTTTTTAAAAAGTTATTTCTATGTAAACAACGAAAACAAGCCATAGTAATACTGACTTTTTGATCTTGCATTCGAGTAATTTATTTATTGCCTTACCGTTTAAATAGGAACCGAGTCAAAATTACTCGTTAAAATAACGTGCGCAGATTTTCCGTAGGATAACAGATTATTAAAAGCCAAATTTCAATGCAGCTAGCTGAGCAATGAAGTTACTTTAATAGTAGTAATAAAGCGTCCAAAAGTTACTACCCGCTGTGGCTAAGTGAATGTTTTGCAACGACGAGTAAATTTGAGAACTCGGCAGAGAGAGAAGAAGAAGATTTTTGAGGTGCAGTTTAATCTCGCCACTGGCTGCGATGCTGTCAGTCGGCTCGTAGTTAGGACACCGACGGAAGAGAGCGACCCTTCTTTATGTGTGTTAGTGAGTACAAAACATGGCGGCTCCTCCCCGTCTCTCTCTCCCGTGGCCTACCCTGCTGAGAAACGCACATAACTCTGTCTCTGTCTGTCTCTCTCTCTCTCTCTCTCTCTCTCTCTCTCTCTCTCTCTCTCTCTCGCTCTTCGGCGCTACTCGGGCGCTCTTCCATCCACGGGTGATAGGGAAGATAGTGACTCAGTGCTGTACTAAACCTCTTCTTGGTCCTGATCCTTTACTGAATAAGAAAAAGTTTATAGTCTGCTGTGAACAAAGATATTTATTTAACTTTTCTTAAATGTTTTATAATAGTTCACAAATAGTTTATATAAATAACATATTTAACCGTTTTAAACAAATTCTTCAATTTTAAAAAGATTTTTTTATATTTATCTATTTTATATAAAAAAATTTTTCAGATGAAATAAACAGACAGAAAAAGCTTTCTATATAAAGAAGCAAAAACTAAAAAGAATTTAGAAAGATTTAATGTACAATTCACTTTTATCATACTGAAAGAAAAAAAAGTGTTATCCCTATGAAAATTCGAGGCCGAAAATAAACAAATCAATTCTACCAGCCGAAAGTTACAGAGAAAAGTGCATTCAAAATTGAAAATTGAACAGACATTCAATCGCAAAAAAATCCAAAGGCTGTTAATTCACTCGAGGCCAAACAATGAAACTCGCGAAAAGTAAAAAGGCTCCCCTCGGAGCTCCAAAAATCAAAAGCGCAGTGTTTTCAGATCCGGTCGATCGCTGACAATGCGGCTCGATTGTCGACAACCCGGCGTACAGCGCATCTCTCTCTACCTCTCTCTCCTGCCCTGAAAGAATCGCGCGCGCACAATCGTGAAAAAGGGGAAAAAGCGCAAAAAAAGTAAAGGGGGCACGACATAAAAGCGAGGCACGGGGGGCTTATCGGGGCGTCGCTCGCTAACTACGGCCCTGGGACTCTGTGTCTCTCTCTTTCTCTCGGCAGCAGCAGCAGCAGCGCAGCGAGCTTGGCACTGCTCTGCTCCCGCTGCCGCTGCTGCTGCTGCTGCTGCTTCGTCCCCCACCTCGACTGGCGAGCCTCCATGCGCGGCGCGCGCCAGAGTCGATGCGCCTGGCGGGCCTCAGTCTCTGCTCGGCCGTCGGTGGGGCGGCGTCGCTGCTCGCTCTCTCTCTCTCTCTCACACACACAGACTATATATATACACACTATCACGTCTACACACATACGTATACAGAGACACGCGCGCTTGCGCTTGCGAGCGCCTCGTCTGTGCCCATTACGCAGTGCATTACGAAAAGCAATCGGCGACAGAGCGCGAGAGCGACGGCGGCGGCAGTAGCAAGACCCACGTCTATACGTGTATATACTGACGAACACAGGGCGGTACGGGCGCGGTGTTAGTACTTGTGTGTGATCTGTGCGCGCGCGCGCGCTCACGGCTGCTGCAGCGCCCAGGCTTCCTCTGTACGTGATCCAGCTCCGTGATCTCTCTCGTGCTCGCTTATTATTCGAAGCGCGTTGATGTTGGCTCGCGAGACGGTGCGCCTAGCGCAGCGTGCCTAACAGCTTAGTTCTGGAGCAGCAGAGGCAGCGAAGCATCATCGTCACGACGGAGGACCTCGCGTGCCGTGTAAGACGGAGCGCCCGGGCAGCAGGGCCAGGGGCGGCTGCGTCAGCGGCTGCAGCGGCAGCAGCGGTGGTGCAGCAGCAGCAGCCTGCCGCTGCCTCGGTTCTCACGACTCGACGCCGCGCAGCCAGCAGCAGCAACAGCAGCACTAGTGCTGCACTAGCAGCTCGCTTGGCCGGCGACGAGCAGCAGCAGCATGCGCAAGTGCAATATTATCAGAAGGAAGAGATTGGCCGCGCAAAAGTTGAAGAAAAATAGTGCGCTCGTCGGTTACGTCGTACGCGATATGGATTGGTCGGTCAAGGCGCGCCGAGCGTAAGTTCAATCATCAATTATGCTTAGGTACTTACTGCTTGCTCTGACTACTTTACGACCAATCAACCCACCACCCCACCTCACCCTACTCCCATTCATCCTCCTTCTGCTCTCTCCTCATCACCCTCGCCTTCGTCATGTACGCGTCTCGCCTGCTTTTTTTTCTCGCTACATCATTCACACAGACACTCACACACTTTTCCACGCGCACGATAACATTTTTCTCCAAGTGCGAACAGACGAGCTTTAAAAGACGCAATCGTGCAGCGGAGTGCACGCAAACAAGCCCACCAAGTGTTGACTTACATAACTGGGCTGTACGTCTGCATTGAAAATTTCGGCAGTTGCACTCCGCTATGCGCTTTCGTCTATTAAAAGCCCAGTACTCCGTCTGTACGCGGCCCCTTCGATTTAGCTCTCATTCTAACGTTGCGTTGCTTCTCGATCGTTATCTTGCTTTCGAACTTTTTCGTTTCTTTTAAAAGTAAAATAAAAAAAAGAGAGTCCGCGGTCGCGCATAAAAGTCCTATAAAAAGAAGGAGAGAAAGAGCGCAATCGGAAATCGCGCGGCGTATGAAGCTCGCAGCGTTAAGGCAATCGCGCGAGCAGCATGCTAAAACAACAGAGTCCCCGCGAGAGATTTTGTAATTCCGCACGGCGCGGCTTTTTGCGAGAACGCGTACATACGAATGTAGCCGTTGTGTGACTCACTTTGTGTTGCAAAAAAAATAAAAAGTAAAAAAGAAGCCAGAGAGAAGAAATATACAGAAGAACCAAATACTTTTTCGCAGGAAAAAATGCGCCAAGCCAACCAACGACGGTTTTTATACTCGCGAAGCCATCACTCCGGAAATTCCGTCCGACGGATTCAGCTTGACAGTGAGAGGCGAGGCGAGTTCCATACGCATTCCAAGGAGGTAAACAGCATGTACATTCTCAATCTTGTACTTTTCCAAAAGTCTTCCTCTCTCAGCCCCTCGAATTAGCGACACCCTCACTATAATCATTCCGCGTCTACGTTCATTAGGCCGCAGCCCTTTCGATACAGCTCCTTCGTACTCTCATTCGCTACAACTCCTCTCTCTCGTCACGTGCCGGCTCGCCTCCTACAACACCCAATAACTCTCAAAATATTCTCAAAAAACATCCCTCCCACCCCCGCAAACTCGGAAAATTCGTCCTCGCACGCGCGGTGCACGAGGAGCTCGCGCTTGCGCATGCGCCGGCGCATAAATTACACGAGCCAGCGAGTCAGGGGAGGTAGCGTATAGTAGTCGAACGCGAGAAGCCTTATAGGAGAGCGTGGGCTAGCGGGGGGAGCTGCTGAGGAAAGAAAAAAGGACGGTTGCGGGAGGAGGGTGCGAGAGCGAGGAGAGAACATGTGGCGTGCATGCGGCTTGCACACGCGAGCCGCTGGCGGAAGGCAGCAGCAGCAGCAGCAGCCACGGGAGGATGCGACTACGCGTATGTGTGTATGTATATACGCTCACGAGCTGCAACGCGAAGATCACTTTCTGGAACGGATGCGCGTCGAACGCGTCCTGAGCGCTTATTTCCGCCTGCCAGCGCATTCACACAACCAAACGAGCGCGGCTGCTGCTGCTGCTGCTGCTTTCCGCGAATCCCTCTCCTCGCTCTCGCTCCTTTTTTCCCCGTCCGCAATTATTCTTCTTCTTATATTATTATCATTGCAGAGTTTCTGTGCCTCGAGTGGCCGCAGGTTCGATTTCTCAGGCTCGGCTGCGCGTGCACGCAGAGCGGCCAAAGAGGATAAGAGATAATGGATGAGAGATATTACGTTGATAGAGAGTTGCAGTGGGTACATGTATAGTTTTTTTTTGGTGCGCGCCTTTGTGTGTCGTGGAGAATATATAAGAAAAAGAGTGGACTCTGTCTCTGTGCGTGACCGATTGGCCGCTGTCGTCGAGTGCAGCCCGGCCTCTCCGAAATTGAAAATGTGTCTTATCTCGCGTACCGGATTATCTGCTGCTCGAGTGTGCAAGAAAACAGTGTGCCGCGAACAAGGGAACGAGTTACGCCGGCGCGCGCTCGGTTACGGGGGCAGATAAGCGCCCCGAAGAAGCCGAAGTTATCGCAAAATTGTGTGCAAAAACCGGGGGGCCTATATCTGTGAAAGTGAATTAAATGTCCGTCAAAGAGCGCGCAGAGCAGTGCCGACATTTAAATGTCTCCATAAGGCGAACTAAAATTCCAGGCTCGATCGATCAGCTCCGGCCTCTCTCCCTCGCTCTAACGGCGAAATCTAGCCCGCTCCATGGGAGCCTGCAGGTTCAGTGCGGCCTTCCTTTGAAATCCGAAATTAACAGCTTATCGCGCACGCGGCCCGCAGAATTAAAGGGAAAACGTGAGGATTCGTATCGATCGGCGCTGCTGCTGCTGCTGGCGTGTAGCGCGGTGGCAACAGCGCTCACTTATCGCCGAGCGTGTCTCGTGGGAAATTCACGCGCTCGGCTGCAGCTGCCGCCGCCGCCGCCGCCGCCGTCACCGCCGCGCCAGGCCAGCAGCACGCCAAGAGTCACCGCAGAAAAGACGCTCGTGAATGGACCTATTAGAGTGAAAGACCTATTGCTTCTGCACACACACATATACCCATGCTCGGGTATAAAAAAATCGGGCAGCCCCTCCTGCGTGAGCCGGCTCTACGGACAATGCGCCGCACGCAGCTCCTCGTCGTTATATATTATTTCATTCCGCGTAGTGGAAACGATTCATCGGCCGTGCGTGAAAAATACAAAACGTGCTCGTACAATTAGTGCGTCGATCTTGCTATTCCAGCGAGCGCGAAAAGTCTTTTTAGTGAAAAACCACGGCGGCGGCAAGTAGAACGGTGCCGAGTTGGGTCGGCCGAAAATTGGCGAGATCGCGTGATTCGAGCAATGGAGCGAGTATATACGGTACAAAGTATACACAGGTCGTAGCAGGGGGGTAGCTGCAAAGGCCTTATCGGCTAGGCGCCCCCTCGTCTTGATCGATAAAACGTCGCGGTACTTTTCGAGTGCGCGCTGGTGCTAGCTGGCTCGCGATCGACTCGATTAATCCTTCTTTGGCGAGCGCCGCGCGCGCGCGCGCCAGCGAGTAATTACCGGCGCACGCTTAGCGCACCAATGTACACACACTTATGCACACGTGCTCGCGATACTTAGTGCATTGAGGAGAGAGCGAGCGGGAGCTCCCCTACGGGCTTGAGCAATATTTTTCGCATGTTAACGAAGCGGTTCTGTATATACGAGAGGTACGCTGGGTTCGTGACTCAAAAAATAAGCGCATGCATGCCTGCGACATTCTCCTAGGGTGTGTGTATGCATGTGTATGTGTGTGTTTGGAAGCCGTTCTATTTTTCATCGCGACTTTGGTATTTTCGTTTCTCAACTCTGACGTGAAACGTCATTCATTCGTAGGAATAATTCGCGTTCCTGGGCGAGCAAGAAAAACTGGAAGTTGGTTATGTTTCGCGTTGCGTGATATGAAAAATGGCTTGCTTGGAGCGCGGAGGTCGTTTGTCTCTTTAACTAACAACGGGAGATATGATATTATATAAAAGTCAATTTTAGATAAAGCATTGCTGGAGTTTAACAAAAAAATGAGAAATCTATTTTAGCGAGTTGCGCTGGGTTCCGTGATTTCAAAAATCCATTTCTATTCACGACATTGTTTCAAACGCTTTTTTGTCTAGGAAACCTTGGCTCTATTAAAATGAGTTAGACCACGGCCAAACGCCATTGTCCGACTGTTAGCGAACATCTGTCAGGCCTAGAGCTATAAAAACGCTAAAACGTTTAAAGTGACAGCTGTGCCTTTCCTTTCTAATGAAAAAAAAAAGGAAAAAAATTTAACCGAGTCGTCAAGCCATGTAGCGCAGCCCGGTAACGGAGACACATTTTTTGACGCCTGTCTATCTCATTATCTTGTATCTGGCGAGTTTGTCGCGCGAAAAGAACGCGATAACGCGGCAGACGAGTGTTAGTCGGCTTAACTCATTAAAATTTTACGAGTAAAAAATAATGAAGTACTGCGCCGTTTATCAGTTAATTGCGTAGCAAAAGTATCTTCATTATTATTAAAAATTACAGAATAACGTGTCAAACGTACCTCCGACAATTTACGCTCTTTTATCTACACGAATCGCCTATAAATTCTACAAATGTTTTCTATGCATAATTATCGATTTTTTCCTTCGGCAAACCTCGGCCGATAAAATCACGTTATCTCTCAATCTACTCGCTTCCATTCTCCTCTCGATGCGCTGCTAGAGCGTCTTCGTTCGCACAATACATTCGTTCTCTCTCGCGAGTGCCGGCAGCAGCTATCCGTTATCGCTCGATTCATCAACTTCCATCTACGCCTTTTTTTCATCCTCCGTTTTCTCACCTTCGCTTCGTTTTCTTCCTTCGCTTCTTCGTCGCTTACTCTCGGCCAACGTCGAGACGTTTTTCATCGTCGTTCTTCCCCCTCCTCTTCCGAGGAATTAACAATTAAAATCGCCGCGGGAATTTACGATCGCGATCGGCGATATTTCATCCGCATCGCCGCGGCACTCTGCTTTTCGAGGAGAAAGAAAGGACACTCTTTTCTTTATGGCGTAACTGCTTCTCTCGCTCGTCGCTGGAGAAAATCGATAGACCTGACGCGACGCGATAAATTTTAACGCTGGCTCACTGCGCGCACCGATCTTTTTTCTCTCTCTCACTCTCTTTCTCTCTTGCTATACTGTCTGCACTTTCGCTCTCCCCCGTTAATGCCGAGGCAGGGCCAAGAAAAATGCCGCTCTCGCTTCCTCCTTTTATGTTTCGTTGAGTAACCCAGCTACATCACCCGGCTCGCGCGAAAATTAAGTTATCAAACTACACCGGCGACGGGAAAAAGACGAGAATCCGCGCAACAAAGAGCGAAGGCCGGCAGAATAGAGCTCGGCAATTAAGAAAAAAAAGGAGAAAGAACAACTCTCGAGTAACGACGTACATACAACAAGAGCGATCGAGTGGCTGCTGCTGCTGCTG
Source organism: Eupelmus azureus (assembly GCA_030522685.1). Lineage (NCBI taxonomy): Eukaryota > Metazoa > Arthropoda > Insecta > Hymenoptera > Eupelmidae > Eupelmus > Eupelmus azureus. Next base: position 9,043 of record JAPYZA010000399.1, read on the forward strand.
CTGCTGCAGGGTGTAACGACCTCCACCTTGGTTTAAGTGCATGCTACACTGCGGCTCTCGGTCCGTGCGAGCGCGCGCAGTAGCGTGTCGATATGAGCGAGTAGCCCTGCAGCCGGTAGCAACATCGTTCGAACGCTAGCGCGTGTAAGACGAGCCGCACTGCTCAAGTATATATAGTAGACGGACAATGCAGCGGTGGGGGAGACAGCGCTGACCGTGACCGGAAGCCGGAACTCGCGCCAGGTATACCGCGAAATTTTAGCGACACGGAACGAGAGCGCGTTTCTTTTTCTTTGGGCCTGTAACCATCTGAATTCGCGGCTGCGTGCCTGCGTTTGTTGTACGTGTGTGCACGCAGCTCTCTCGAGAGTTAATCCTATTACGAGGGACTGCTAGTCGAACGCGGGGATTATACTCGCGGCGTTCTAATACGTAAAATGGAGTTTCTTTTCTGGCTGGCAGTCTCGCGCTCTCGAGCCTGCGGATCGAGTTTCACATTTTGCACTTGTTATTTGGTCGAGCAATTTCGCGCGCCGGCGCACTGTTTTTACCGGGCGGGGAAAAAAAGCTCCGTGTTTTCGCACATTAATATCCGAGCGCAAAAGAAATGCAAATTCGCGCTGGAGGTCTCTCTTGTCGCGCCTGGCGGGGAGAGAAAATAAAAGAAATGCAAATGGAAAAAAAGAGGAGAGGCTCTTTCAAAATTGCAAAGTGAGAGAGCAGGGAGGGAGGCGCGGCATTATCGTCTTCGAAATTTCCCAAGAGCCTCCTTTTCCCCTCGGATGTGAGCGTACGTGCGTGTATATGTATATATGGGCGCGTGCATTTGAAATCCGCTTGAGAAAGAGAGACGAGCAGTAGAGCAGCAGCGGCGGCAGCAGGTCAGTCTCGACTCGCGAGCAGCCGACTAACCAGTCGCTCTCATTCCTACGCATTAGCGAGGACGTGAGAATAACGAAAATAATCAAAGTAAACGCAGAGCGAGAGAGGGAGCTTTTATGAAACTCGTCGTCGCCAGGGCCGTGCCGATTGCCCGTGCTGCTTTTCCCAGGGGGCCGTTCTCTATCCTCGCGCCGACCCAGCGAAAGAGGGAGAAAGAGAGAGCGAAAGAGAATGAGAGAGAGAGAGAGAGAGAGAGAGAGCGAGAGAAGCGGTGACCCCTTGGCGGGGTTTAAGGCCTTTGTCGGAAAGCCGAGTGGACGGAACCGTCTCGTCCGTAGATGCGAGAGAGTCTGCCTGCTGCTGCTGCTGGTGGTGCACACACACACACACAACTGGTTTTCTCGAGGGCCGTTCGCTTCGAAATTCCAGACAAAGTATCGGGCAGGATGTTGGCTGGCCGCGGCCTGCCTACCTCCTCGCAGCCAGTCCGCTCCTCTCGCTTCTCGTCTTTTTCTTCCCTCCTTTCTTTCCACGCTCTTTCGCAGCTCTCTCGCCCTCTCTCTCTCGACTTTGGCATCTCTCTTACCTTTCTTTTTTATCCTTATCTTCGACCCGTCGCCTCGTTCCTTTTCCCTTCCACTCCCTCGATCCTATCCTCTTTCTCGCTCTCCGCAGCTTACCTGCCGAGGCTGGGGCGAGCGATTTTTCACCTCTCGATGTATATCCCGACTCACTTTGTCGTTCGCGCTTATTGCCGGCTATCTCGCGGTGGGTTCTTTAGCGTCACGCACAGCCGAAGCTCCAGCTGCGAGCGCGAGAGACCGCGAAAATACGCCACCACCGCCGCTATCGTCTCGAAATACATATCCGCGATAGCCTTACCAGTCTATATACACGCCCGAGAGCCGTTCTCACAGCTCCTCCCGTATACACGTTCTTCATTTTCCCGCAGTAATGCAACACCCCTTGCTCCGATTTTTCCCAGAGCGATTTATGTCTTTCCAACTTTTTCCTGCTCCGACTCGATCGCCACTCCTCTTGTATATTGATATTTCGTTAAAAAGCAATTAAGCGCCTCTCTTTGTTTCTTTATTCATTGCTCTTTCTTTCTTTCTTTCTTTCTCTCTCTCTCTTTCTCTCTTCGAATTTAAATCGACAGATTAATTTGCATTCTTTGAGGAGAGGAAACATACATAAGATTTGAAATTCCACCTCTGCGTTATTCAGCAACGAGGAAAAACAAATCGAGCGACCTTGAAGCGAGCCGAGGAGCGCAGGACGCTCAGCCGGACGACGCAACGGCTCGCTATAGACGAGCATTTAAATTTGAACGGCGGAAGTCTGCTAGCGTGTTAGTATATGTGCAGTTAGGAAGGTTTACCTTTCGAAGACCTTGGGCCAAAATCATTAAGACTAATGACCCACTTCGCGATTCCACGCGGTAGTTTACTCAAGTGTTTCTTTCGTATCGAAAGAACTCGATGTAAACGGTCTCATTATTGCAAATTATTCATTATATACGCTCGGCAAGACATCCGAATGGCTTTGGATAAGTATGCGTTCGCCCGGCGTGTGAAAAAAATTATCGACGATTCGTGCTTCTGATCGTTAATCTATAGAAGAATAAGGCGGTGTTATCTCTTAGTGACCGTTGCTGCATTTTTTGCTTTTTATCTTTTCCTTTGCTTCTCCCTCTCTTATTATTATTACTATTTTACAACTGACTATCTTGGGATTCCCCTGGTGGCATTGAAACTTCCATTAAGAACGTTTTATTAATGGAAATGAGCGTGCTTTTTATTTCGTTTTCTTGAACTAATATTGAAACTCACACTGTTTACATTAGGAATACTTCAATGGCTTTTTAGTCAACTTTTTCCTTGCGAACTTTAAATCGAGTCATCGAGTTTATTTTTCAATGTATAAGCATGCTGATTCAATATTTTTAAAAGGATAAGGCCTTCTTTCATTATATACTTTTTCAGATTTCAGCACAAATTCTAAACTAATTAATTTAAAATTTTCAAGGCAAACAGATTTTGAACCGTCCATCATACGCACTAAAAATATTTCAAACATCAAGTCTAGTGATAAATGTGAGCGTAAATTATAAATAATTCAAATTATAAATTAATACCGAAAACTTGAATTTGAAAGCTCAGCCTTTCAGACAAGCCTCGTCCAAAGCTAAAAACGCTTCTTAAAAAACGTGTCAGCTCTACCATTGACAAGCAAAAGATTAGATTTCAACTCCACGCTTTCTCAACGACACATGGTGCCTTCAAGAGGGGCCTTCCTATTAGCTGCTTAGCTTCAAATTTTTTTTCGAAGAAAACCATAACCTCGACATTAGAAGCAGCTATACCTCCCAGGCTACGCAGCGGCGCTCCGAATGCCGCGTTCGAGCGTGGGCGTTGGTTTATTTGCACGTAAAAATAGCTGTATACATCGGCGCTGGCTTGCGAGCGTGTCGTCATCGCGAGCCAGCCAGCAGCTGTTTTCATTCAGAGCAGTTGCACTTCTTTTAGTTAGCGACTTCCTTTGCGTGCGCGGCGCTGACACTCGAGAGCGCTTAATTGCCCCAGTGTCCGCCCGCAGAACCGATGATACGCAGCGGCGGCGGCGACTGCATAAGCATATTGAGACCCGCTGATATAAGCAGCGAAAGAGGCGGCACTTTTTTATTTCTGGCGATTAGTACGCGCGCTCACTGTTGTGGTCTAGCTGGTTAGGCGCTCGGAATTGTCGTTTTTCATGGAGTGAGTCAAACTTTTATGAGTGAATGGTAGGATGATGGTTGCTTGCTCTTAAAATTTATTATGATGCCTTCAAAATGCTTTCATGAATTTTTAGGTTTATGAATCTATTACTTTCTAAAACTCGTCTCAATTTCGTAATGGTAATAGAAATTAAGCTGAAAGGTCTGTTAATTTATTCATCATCACTTTTATTCTCGTTTGTTCCTATCTTTATATTATTAAGAATGTATATATTAAGTCACGTTAAGCCTACGTTTTCGATCCCCTCTTAATCCAGATTAGCTCACAGGCCACACGGCATTGGCTCTCAACCTTGCCATTAGGCCCACTTTTTCTAATTCGAACTCTCTTACAAAATCCTCAACCTTGCGTTCAATATTATTTCCTACTCTCAACTTTACATCCTATAGAATACACCTCGATTACACCTCACCCGCAAATTTCAACGAAACATTGAACAAATACCGTCGCCCAAAATACTCTAACTCCATTACTTTTCACAGTTTAGAAAGGCACAGAGTGATTAGATAGTCGCAACCCAAATCGACCTCGAGTCTCGCCTCAACGGAGGCCGTTTTTAAAAGTCTCCGAAAAAACGTCCAACGGCTCCTTTCGAATTTGGGCAGTCCGTAAAGGCGCACACACGCGGATGAGCGCATCGAAAGTCTAGCCGCGTGAAAGAGAGAAAAACGAAAGGCGCGTTTCGCAACTCTATAGCATCGCAACGCGTCCAGCGCTGCAAGGAATTGTGCAAAAGCCGAGGACTCTTTTCATGGACATCCTCCTCTTCTAGCTTTTCTTTGCGCGCGCACAACCTGTTTATGTGCGCGCGTGCCTCGCGCATAGAACATAGGTCAATTGATCTTGATAGATGCGTCAGACGTCACGCGCGCTCGCGAGTAGCACAAGAAACTTTCGTCGCTATATAGAGAGAGGAGAGGGGAGAGCCATCGCGCGCGGAGATCTGAATTACATCGAACGTAAGCGGTGATGTAACTAATCTGTCCAATCGAAGCAAAGCCGTTTCCACTCTCCGAGCAGCGCTGCAGTGCAGATGTTATCTCGTCGTGCGCTCGCTCGCGGAGCGGGCAATGCAGCCGCTCTGCACTCTTTATATTAGTTTATCTTTCTCGCTCGAGCGGCTCGATATCGATCGCAACAAATTTCGATTGGAAAAAACGGGCGCGCGTGCTGCTCTTGGCTTTTTATCCGCGATATGAATTATGCCCCGGCTGCAACTTTGTTAAAACCGTGTCAAAGCAATTATGATTTTTCAGCGCTATTGATTGTTATCGGGACGAAAATAATCTTGGTGAGCCCGTGTAAAAATATTTTATGTTTCTGTAACAATATCGCCCGCTACTGATTTCACGTGGCATTTGAAAGTCATGCTCGTTTCTAGATACGAATGTCACAGGGTTAACAAAATATCGCGCGTCTATTTAATATTTCAACAGCAGAGCTCGCAGCTGAAACACACGAGGCACCGAGACACTTTTCATTCTGAATATCAAATGCGATCCGAGTTTGTTCTCAAATTGAAACATTCGTTGAATTATCATGACTCAATTGAAATTTCTCAAGAACGCAGGCCGGCGCAATCTCGACGATTAAGCGACACACAAACCGGCGATTGTCGGCAAAAGTCGGATGGAGAAAAAACGCCGAGGCAACGATTGAATGACACTGAATTCGCATAAACCGTATACGCCGCGTCCAGGCGAGTCGTCATTGTTATATCGCGCGCAGCTGTACGCCCATTTTCGCGAAATCTTTTTCGACCGCTTGATATCGGATAGCAGCGAGTATATATAGCTCGTTGCGCGCATGTCGGCGAAACGGTTAGTAAGCACGCCGCTTTCATAAAGTACCTATATCCACATCAAGTGGCCCGCACTCTACGTTATTCGTGTACGATAGCCTGGCGTTTCGTTTATCATTCACGCAAACCGCGCAATTACCTACGGTCGAGGCCGCGGCTGGCGTTAGCTCGTGCGTGACGGACCTCGAAAATTACATCGATGTCACGACGCGTAATTAGCCTGGAAAAAACGAGCGACCCCCTCGAGAGATTTTCTGTGGCCGACACGCGGGGGGGTTACGGCCGCCGCTTCCTCGATTATGACGATTAAAAATGGATAAGTTTCATAAATAGAGAAGTGCGTTGTGGAAGTAAAGTTTTCAGGTAGAGGAAAGAGAGGGCGTTGAAAAATTGAGGTGCTTTAATGTTTTATCAGTGTTTGTCTGGCTGAGCTCGCTTCATCTCTACTCCAGATTGCCGCTGACCCTGAAATGCGCCAGCCACGCTCTCTTACTTACAGCGAATGGAATAGAGGCAAAAACGTGGGACCAGTTGAGTGATACGGTTGCTCAAATTTGTCTCTCGCTTATCTTTTTTAAGCGAACCAGTATATATACACGCTCGAAAGTATACAAGCGGTTCTCACGTATATATATATAAGCTACTTCTTTCCCTCGCTCTTGGCCGAGATAAATTTTCAGTTTTAAAATAGTTATGAACGAGCTACGCATGTATATTTCATAGATCGTTTCATCGTGATTTATCGATCGTAAATTAACGGATCTTTCATCGAGCGAATAACATTAATATTTTGCAATCCGAGAAATCCGAGAACCTTTTGGTATTGCGGTACTGCACGACGCTAAATGCCCCTGTAAACATTCGCACCGAAAAAAGAGCCCGGCCGTCAGTTTGTGATCGCTGTAACGTATCGGCCGTAATGAAGAAAAAGTGTGACACCCAGAGCGGAGCAAACTTTCGGTCGTGTGCCGAATCGCTCTCTCGTTGTCCCGGCGGCGGCGACGGCGGCAATTTTCACTTTTATTGCATCTGCGTCGCAGCTCATTGACTCGATTCCTTCGGCCGCGGCGGCCCGCCGAGAAATGACCGGAGCGCACGTGCTTAATTACCCGCAAGCCACTCGACGTACACACATAACAATACAAGTGGATTCTTCGTGATCCTTTTGTGCGGACCGGCGACGAACGGTTTTTTTCCTCGGCGCGCAGCAGCCTCTCCTCTCTCTGTCTTTCTCTCTCTCGTTCCCTTTCCTATCTTTCTCTTTCTCCTCTCGGCTCGAGCAGTCGCCGCCTCAAGGTCAGACTCGGCCTATACTCGTCGCGACCACTCGCCGCGAGAATCTCTCTGTCTCTCTCTCTCTCGCTCGTGAGTCGAGCTCTGCCGCCACGATGCTAAGTGCTTCTAATTGGGCGTTTCGGTTCGAAGCAGATAGCGCAAGCAGCTCGAGTTCGGTTTTATTCCTCTCTGGCTGAGCTGGTGCGCTACTGACTTTTTCTCTCGGCGGGCCGAGCGTGTTCGAGTCCGTATAGCCATTGATATTCGCCAGCTGGAAAATCGCGGGTTTATTGTTACGCGGGCGGAATGTTTGTTTACGCGCGAGTCAGGAAAGAGAGACTAGGGAATTTCGCGAGTAATTTGGCGAATCTGGAATTTAAATACAATTGCCGATTGTAAAAGGGAGGCATTATGGCGAAATAAATCCTTACTTTATTGTAATCGAGGCGTGACCGTAAGATACAAATCTGCTCCAATTCCTCGCAGTTCTTTCTCCCTCTTTCTCTCCCCAGAAACTCGCTATGCGCTGGCGCGCACGGTCCGAGCGAGCTGCAGCTTTCTTTCTTCCTTTCTTTGCCATTCGGCGCGCGTTCCTTCGACTCTTACGAAAAAAGAAGTAAGCGCGCACCTTTTTAATTAAGCCGTTAACTTAAATTGAACGCTTTTAAAGATTAAAAAGCCCTCTTGGATGTATATACGCACTCTCTCGATGGCAATAAGAGAGAGAGGAGGGATGGGGGCAGAGGCCGAACAAACTGATGAACTCATCAGTCGCGCAGGCAGCTCGGCCCTCTGAGCAGTCGTCGTCCGAATTAATGGCCTTCATTATAAACTTTTGAGGAAAAAAGAGCCGTAAAGAAGCTCGCGAACTTAAATATCCCTTGGGCTTTGAAAATTCGCCGGGTCGATTAAGACATTGTCCGGATACCTGCCGGCTCTCGCGCGCGCATGCGCCGATCGCGAAACGATCTCTCCTCTTTCGCGCAAAGAAATTTTTCAGGCTGTAACTTCCTCTCCGCATCGCAATTCGCATCGATCAAGATTACAATCCCGCGAGCGAGCGAGCGAGCCTCCTCGCTTCCTCGCTCGTAAACCTCGGAGCGAGCTCGCGGGCCTCGCTTATTGGGTTGCAGCGAGCAGTAGCCTCGTGCATGCACGCACGGCATAATACAGCTCGGCTCGAATGCACTTAATAAGCCGAAAAAATAAAGGAGCCCGGAGTTCTGGGCGAGAGACAAAAAAAGCGGGCGAAATAAAAGGCAGCCGGCGCGACTGACGTCAGCGTCCCCGCGACGATAATACGCACACACACATGCGGAGCGCGCTTTTTTTCTTTTCGCAAGCCCGCCGCTCGCGATAAATACGTTTGGCAAGTTATACCTACGTACACAATACACGGCCGGGAGCAGAAAGCGCGTATACAGCGCGTTCTGCCCGTTGACCCATTTGTGAAACTCGCGACTCTCGAACCACTGCCGTTGCCACACGAGAACGGAGAGCCAGTGCAGACCGAGAGAGAGAAAGAGAGACGACGAGTGCGCGCTTACGACACACATACACACAGACACACAGGCCCGGAGACTTTACACGAATTACGCCCGGGTAAGCGGGCCCCGGAGTTTACACATGACTCTGTATACATAAGCCGCTGGTGTCGCGCGTTGATTTCGGAGCTGCGCCGCCCCCGATGGGTCCCCTCGATTTTTTTTCTCTCCCATTGTGTGACAAAGGAGCCGTGACTGCGCCCGCTTGCGGTAATCCGTCTGCACATGCGAATGTAGGCCTGGGCTATGGCCACTTTTGAGTTGTACGCGGAACGAGCGATTTCTCGAGCCGTCGACGAATTTTGTAAGCGGGCCTGCGCAATTCCAGCCGGCGCGGGTTTTCGTGTCGCGAGCCCGAGAGCTTGCGGGCGAGAGAAAAATCAATGCGCGATTATCTGGGACGGGCGTCATTTCAATTAGCCGCTGCCTCCTGCATAATGAATGTATAAATTGTACGCAAACGCATAAAATGCCATTAATGAGGTCGCTCGGTAATGCAAGTCACCGTTATTATAAAATGTATTATTACGCGCTCGCGCGCTCATTACGACGCTGGGACGTATAAAATTTCGCATAATTCGATATTTATTAAGCTGTCAGTCACTTTGAAACGCCACTTTTTACAAATATTGACGGTAAACGCTGATAAAAGAAATACACATCTCGAATCGGAGTAAAAAACACAAAGCCTTCTCGCTTTCGTGAGCACGACTCTGCCAAACCAGTAGCCGAAGAGCAGCCCGGAAAGAAGCTACCAGCGGGATTACGCGTCGAGGTTTAAAAAAACGGAAAAAATAGTTACGAGCGAGTCAGCCTTTTGACTTCCTTATTCCGAGCATCGAAATTGAAGAGGAGCAGAGGCTCTCCTCTCTCTCGAGATAAGCTCTCTCTCTGATTCCGCGAAAGCGCGTGCTTGGCCATACCCAGCGCCTTCCCATCGTGAAGCCCAAGCCGTAAAACACAAGTCGTAACGGGCTTAACGATCGCGCTGGGCGAGCAAGCGCGAAATACCGCGGCCAGCTCTTTGGAAATATTCAGCCGGCTGGTTCCCAAGCTCCCCGAGCATACGCACTCGCTCGCGGCAGTCCCTATCGCCGATTGCCGTCTATTCTATACGTATATATACACTCGGCGCTTTTGTCCCTTTTCACGGCTCGCGACTTTCAACGCTTATGAAAAATATAAAGCCTCGCGCGCGCGCGCGCGGCGCCCGAATAAATTAAGACGGTTCTTTTTGTTCTCCTCGCTTTACTTTGGCTCGCTCTAGCTCTTGGGAATCGAGGCGTGTAGCCTTAATACGAGGAAAACTCTAACCGAGCCATAGCGCGTCGAGGAGCTGGCTCTGCAGGCTGCCTGTGTATGCATAGAGTCGTATCGGTCACAGACCTTCGCGTCATGCTGGCGCTGACTCGTTTATCGCCAGCTTGCTCGGCTGCTCGCTCTCGAGGGAAACATACGTAAGCCCAAAGATTCTTGCACTTATGTGCCTGTACGTGTTACGTGATGTTTGCCGGCCGACAGAGCGGCATTCGATCGCCTGAGAATATTTTTCAAATTGGATTCCGTCATGGACGATTTTTTGTAGGATAAATGCTAAATATCGTGGTGTGTTTGGAATATCAGGAGGCAGGAGGTGCCATTACCGCAGCTGTGTCAACATTTTTCTTCGGAATAAAAGAACCTTTACTACCTTGGCCATTGGCACTGCAGCCATTTAATAACGATCTGTGCTCGGTGCGTCCAGTCATCATAAATTTCCGTTCTTCCCGTGCCCTTGAAATAGAGCCCAAAAATCGTATCTACACAAAAAGCATGAAAAAAAATTTTCGCCACCACAAAGCCGAAGGAGGAGCAGCGCCGGCCCATGGCAACGTTGTGCAATTTATTCCGGCCGGCGTCGACTCCACCATCATCCCTCCTCGGCCCAGCTCGCAGAGGCGACGAAATAACTGCCGAAAGAAGGGAAGATGAGCGCAGGACCGAATCCAGCCGAGAGGGAGGAGACTTTTCGTCCCGAGCGCTCTCCGAGAAAAGATCTCCGGCCTTTATTGTTGAGCTGCTGCTATACAGCCGGCGCTGCGGTGCAGGCTCCCTTTGTCTGAGGAGCTTTGATGGCTCTGGTCGACGAGCCAACGTTTTCGGCACGGCTGATAGCGCGAGACTGGAAAGGGCTCCGAGCTCACGCACGTATATAACGACGGCTCGCTCGCTTCTCTCGCCGCTACGTGACGAGTCGCTGCCGAGGCCGCGTTGTATCTAATCGTCCTGGGATTTACCTTTCTTCTATTAGTTTTCTCTGTAAAACGACGTATACTTGCGTCGGCAGCGCGCGATAGCTACTCTCGACGCGCGCAGGCGTAAGCCGATATCCAGCGATAAATCGAGGAGCGAGTCGCAGTTTGTGCGCCAAGTCGCGCGGGCGCGCTTGTCGCCTTTCGAGGGGGCACGGAAAACAAAGCTTTGCTCTTGGGGGCCGCGGGTTCCGGCTCTGCCGAAGAAAATAACTCCGTTATTTCGGCGAGCGGAGCGACGAATCGGGCATCGCGCTTAAAAGCACGGCCGGCATTCGCGGCCTGCGCGAATTTACGGTTACGAGCCGTTCATACGTCTGTCTCCCGTGTCGTTGTAAATTCGCCTTGAGGTTCCTCCGGCTCCGAGAGCTTGAGAGAGTGCGTTTGCTCCGCGCCGCGTTGGCTTCTTTTTCGCTCGTTGCGTGAGAGAGCCTCTTGAAAGTTCCCCGAGTCGTACGAGAAGAGGAAGGTTCCTTCGCGGCGAGACGAGGGCGGAGAAGGCAGAGAGCGCGGCCATCTGGAGAGGAAGAAGCGCCGAGTGAAAGAGCTTCGTTTATGGTCGTTCGCGGCGCGGGCACACACGTGCACGACCGCCACATATGCCCCGCTCTCCCGCTCGCTGTGTACATAAAGCCTGGGCCCTGACTTGTGTGCGGCCGCACTAAACTTCTTCCTTTTATCATGGCTCGAATACGACCACCTGGGGATGGAGCGAAATTTTTTTTCCTCGCCTTCGCTCGCGGTTTATGTACCCTGCTTTTTTAAAGATTGCCAGCCGTTCGCTCGGATTCGCACGAATTTAACTGCTCCAATTAGATCCTGATATTGGATTCGGCATCGAGTCAGGTGGTTATGATGGAAATTTATATAGGGTGTAATTCGTGCCGAGAATAATTTTCTCGTCGAGTTGAAGAGGCTCGTGACATGAAATACGTAGTTTCTTCAAAATTTTGATTACAGACGAACATACGAAGAGCTCGGTAAGAGATTTCAACAAGTTCTCGAAAACAGGCTTTTCTCGTAAAAATCTTAAGGCAGAATTTTTTTCTTATATTAGCCGTAAAAGCTGCCTTAATTACAGGCAAGGGCCCACTCATAATGCAATGCGAGACGTGTTTTCGCTTCGAATAATCTCGTGCGTAACTGTAAACGGCAAGTGTTTTCGTAAAGTTAAATAATCAATGAGCTCAATAACATCCTTTCGAATGTCATAAAAGTCAAAAACAAATGAGAGAAAGACTCGATTAAGTAAATACTTACACAGACGCATTTAACCCAGCAAAAGTTAATTTCAGGATAAAACCAAAATTTCTAATACGCAAAGCACTTAGAGATACAAAAGACGCAGACGGCAGACTGGAGCTCCTACTCGCTCGCTTTCTCAAAGTCTCGCTCGAAAAATGAGATAAGAGCTCTCGCGTAAAAGCTTTCGCCGCGTGGCTGCACGCACAAAGCCATAGTCTCTCTCTCTCTCGAGCTCCGGCAAAAGGCGAAAGTGCGTAGGGCGAGCTGTAAAACAAGAAAGGCGCGAGCGCAAGGGGAACTCGCTGCGGGGGCAAGAAGAAAAAGGGCTCACACAGCTCACAAGAAAGAGAGGAGCACAGAGCGTGCATCAGCTGAGCGGGCTCTGGCTCCGTATAAAGTTTAGTCTACGCGTTATCTGGTTTCACTAAAGCCCCCGTGTGCTTTGAGCACTACACGCATACCCACACCCACACAGACACACGTACATAGATGCGTGCGGCGCGCGAAACTCGAGAGCGCTTGAGTACGAGCGGAAAAAAGATGAGGAGCAGTAGCGCGCGCGAGTAAAGAGCGAAAGAGGAGAGGACGTGAGAAAAAAAATACACGAGAGGGAGGAAGCTCGATGGAGATAGGAAACATTCGCTGCCTGAGCGCCTTCCTCTTTAAAACTGGGTCTTATCGAGTGCTGGTTCGCTATTTCCCGTTGAATAAGAGTTGACGCAATTAAAATTTGAATTTCTTAGTTTTAATTTTGCGGATTGAATTGCGCTGAATTAATGCAGGCGAGAATGAAACTTTATTTATTCGGAGATATCAAGCGAGCCACAGCTGCAGCTTCTTTTTCCTCGGCAAGTAACCGAAGCTCTCAACGTATTTTGGAGCTACGAGGCGTTGGCTGTACAGATATAAGACTTGAGCGGATCCCATCTCTTGGAATCTTGGCTTCAGCTCGCTGTAAACCGGAAGACTGCGGAGCTGCTATAAAACTTCAGAAACTGTAGATGCAGCATTCAAACTTTCTTGTTGAATCTTTCTACCAGAATTACATTTCTCGTCAAATAAATCATCCTACAGAAAATTTGATACTGCGGATTTACAGTAAACGGTTAATTATTTAACGAGTTGTAAGTATGTCAATACTTATCAGCGACAGATATAATCGGCGAAAATAGCGAGTGCGCAAAAACGCCGCGACTCTATCGCAAGATTCTTAGCCGTGCACGAGCAGCTGTTACGAAAATAATTAACGCCAAAACGAAGAAAAAAAAATGTTGTATATACTTTTGAAAAACCGGTCGCCCAGATTTATCGCATGCCTTGCGCTCATTATTTAGTTAAGCGCTATTTTAATGACGCCTGCGCGCGCGCGACCTCACGAGCTTTCCTTTCCTCGAGCAAACGCACACTGTTTGCCTTACCTTCGAAAAAAGGACGAGGAGTGAAAAAAACGTTCTCAGCATCGCGCAAGCAGCCTGATATACATGTATATCAGCGAGCACATATACTTGTTTTTCTTTAAATCATTTTATCTGGCGAGGGCCGAGCTGGGCTCTTATCGGCTTAAACGCCGCGCGCGATTGCACCTCGGCAGCAGCGGCTCGCTTTATCAGTCGGCTCTTCGCGCTAATCAGTTGTTGTTACAAGATAGGCGGAGAGTAGCTGCAGGTATACACGGCAATCGTCGCGCTGCGCGACGTCTTCGTTAGATACCGCGCTGAGAATTTTTTTCGTCTCGGTCCGCGTAATGCAAGGGAGAAATAGACGCGGAGCTTAGGTAGAAACTCGCAGGGGAAAAAAGGTAGCGCGAGTTACGACGATCGCTCTTCTTTTTATTTTTCGCTCAATGCCGTATACGCATTGAATGCGCCTGCGCGCTCGCACAAATGGCCATTTCGTATTTTTCTTTCTTCTTATCGTCCGTCCCTCTCTCTTTCTCCGCGCCTTTTCATCTCCGGTCTTCTCTACGCATTCTTCTCCGGCGGTGGCGTACAATGGTCCCGCTTATGAGAAGTCCGTGTATATACCTATATACACCTATGCGGGCTCCGCACGAAACCTCTCTTCTCTTTCTTTTCTTTTTTACCGAGGCTTTTTTTCTGGCTTTGCTGAATGCCGAGCGTGGGGAAAAAAAGGAAGAAAAATCGCTTCTACCTAAATCCAAAATGAATTTTTCATTATCGTTTTGTCGCGCACGTTTTCTTCGGCTTACTCAAACGGTGAACCGAGTCGTGTAATTCCGCGGGAATTAGAGTGGGACATTAATAGGGCCACGACGTTCTTTTTCTTTTTCCTTTTTTTTTTGTTTCAGCTCTGCCGCAAGTAAACGGTGAAATTGAACAACGTTGGTTTTTCGTAATTCCGGGTCTACGTGTAGTTATATATACGCGCGTATAGAGCAACGCTTTAACCGCAAGCGAGCGCGATACTGCGAAACAGCCCACGAGAAACTAAAAGGTCGTTCGATGCTAATATACGGTGATAGACATCGCGCCCGCCGTCGTTTTCCCCTCACTCGCTCCTTTTCCAGACTATATATATACACACACAAGCGTTCGCTCCGTCTCTTTTTTTCTTTCTCTCTCCTCAATTTCGCTCGGTTTATGCCGTCTGAGGTCAAGACGAAATTACGTCTTTTTCATCCATAAAAAACATTACAACTGGCGCGCCTTGAGCTTTTCATTTATTTATATGTAGATAAAAATCACGCTCTCGAAGTTTAACAACTCCGAAGTTCAACACGCGCTTTTTTCGCTTAATAATCTTTTGTCCCCGTGTATTAAAAAACAAAGTCCCTCGCGTTATACACCAAGCAGCGCACGTTAAAAGCGCTATTAACACTCGCGCGGCGTTGACACTTATCGTAAAGATAAAAGCCGCATAAGATTCAAAAGTGGGTTTATTGCAGAGGAGTCGCGCATGTCCGATGACGATTTACGATGAGAACGCGCTCTCATACATATACGCACGCGCACAGAGTGCAGTAGCACCGACTTGCTGTAATTTCTCCGCGGCTATCCCCGATTACAACACGGCAGTGGCGGCAGATGTGAAAAATGCGTGTCACGTGTAACACGCGCACTCGACCGATGGCTAAAACGGATGAAAAGCAGCGTGTACGCGTATACGCACACTCGCCCGGAAGAGAGGCCAGACGACTAAAGTGTCCCCCGGGATGCTAGTCGTATAATCGATGATTGATCGCCGCTCGTAAAAGCCGTAAGAGCTCCACTGCGTGCGGGAAAAAAAACAGTGCTGCTGGACTCTGCGCACTTTTTATTTTGCTTTTTCGATCCTCCCCACCAGATAGAAGAGAGGAGAGGAGATCAATGTCAAACGGTCCGTGCGTATGTTAGTTGTTAAACGCGTGAAATTGCGGGTTGGTGCTTTGGATATAGACGTTCGCTCGCGAGCGGGTTGTACTATACACTTATGGAGAATAAAAAGGAGGAGGAGAAAATTTCGCGATGTTTACATTGGACTATGCAATTCAGCAGAGAGCGTTATTAAGTCGATTGCAATGCCGCCTCAGCCTTGAGATAAATAAACTTTCGCTCCATCCGAGAGTAAGAACAGCCGGCAATATATCATCGGCCAGCGATTGATACCGCAACGATACATCATACCACGAGTCAAATTTAAAATCTTTAATCATCGTAATTTGTTGTTTCTTCTTGTATCAGCCAGTGCGCCGTTTACTTTTGTTTTCGAGAGCCACTTTCGAAAGCGGCCGTTGCGAGCGTATCCAGTTTTCTTCTTCGCGAACTTGGGGACGGAAGATGCGGACCGATTGTCGCGCCGCACTGACGTAACCATACTCGGTGTCAATCGCGATGTGAACACTTGCGCGTTTCCTTCGACGGAAGAGCGCGCCGCGAGCAGCCGAGCGTTGAGAAACTGCCGGCGTTAAATAAAGAAGCGATGGCGCGCGCTTCTTTTATTGATTACGTCGCTCTTCGAGCGTATTTTGTAACTGCCGCGCGAATTTTACAACAATGACAAGCGGGCTCCCGCCGCTCAAGCTTTATTGGCTTTCTTTTATTCGCTTCGGCAGTTGTGAATGAGAAATATTAGCGGCTGAAACGCCGAGAGTTATTGTAGTTTCTCGGGTGTTTAGAGATAAACTGTTTTTTGCTCCCGCCTAGCGCTGAAAAAGTTCATCTCGACAAAAAAGGTAGCGATTCTAGACAGCCTTGAGCGAAGCTCGATACGAGGAATGAATGAAAGCCTCTTTAACTCGATAAGTTGTGCACTCCCATATACACTTTGTTGTCAGCCTTCGGGCATAATTTTATTAAGATGTGTATGTATACACAGTCGGCGCGTGAATTGATCGGCAAAAATTAATGCATCGATCATAATGAGAATGGGTTAGCATAAACATTGCGTGTGGCAAAATATTTGTTGAAAAAAGTTTTTCTTTCCCCGTGAATCATTTTATCCTCGACGCATTAAAAATGCTCAAATAAAAAGTCAAACTTTGTGTATACATCCTCAAGCCCTGACGTCATGTATTATATTTGTTTAAATGACCCAATATCTCGAGAAAGATACGGCAACCTAAGTGCGGCTGGTACATGTATAAGTTCACCGTGAAAGCGACCTCAAGCAAACTTATGTTAAAAATTATCTTAATGACGCAATAAAAATTAACGTAATTCCTCGAGATTCCTGGATTACAACGACTTTTATAGTAATTCTTATGAGAATTTTCTCTTTATGACAAGCGAGCGTACGAGGCGAGCGGAGCCATTTAAAAGAGCCTCGCGACAACAGAGATGTTACAAAAAGAATTTATTTTATACAAGCGCGCCGCACACAGGCGCAGTTTCTCAATTCTCATAGCGTACGCTCGCTCGCTCGCTCGCGCGAGAACTGCAACTGTGAGAAGTAATCGTCATTCTTGCAGAATAATTTCTCACAGTTGCATTAACATAAGTTCACATGATTTTGAGTAATAATTCCGAGCACAAATAACGCCTCGGAACTTTTCATTGCTCAATTTTTTTTATAATTCAAACAACGGAACATCGTCATAAATATCGTAAACCCACTGTCGTTACTTCGCTCGAACGGTGCGCCTACTTCTTCCAAGAAGCGAGATATTGCAATTGCCATTCATAGCGAGTAATAAAAAATGTATTAAATTGTGAGCATACGCGAGATGACATAATCTCGGGAAGGGAACGTAATACTTGTATAGAAAATGCGGATCTGCATCGGTATAACTCGCGCAATCGGCCAGCTCCACGCCGGTTGACGACGAAGGCCCTTCAATTGGCCACCTCGTAAAGTTCCCCCAGACAAAGGAGAACAAAGGCCCAGATACACACTGCGCCCGAGCGCGACGTTCGGCTTTTTGCGAGTCGCTGGCTCTCTCGCTCCTTCCTTTCGTGTGCACAGACCTTTCGTCACGATGTCTTTTTTTTGTCCCGCGTCTCGCTTGCACCCAATTTTCATCTGCCAAAATAACCTTACTGGCTTGTGCAAAAAATAAAGAATTTTTTCTCCAGCAGGAAACTCAATTTTTTCTCAACTCTTTTGAATACGGTCCTCTAGTTACAGCGCTGAAATTGCTAGGCCAGAGCTCGGGCGTGCGGACTCCAATTTCTTTTTGGCTCATTACGCGGGCCCACTCGAAAAAGAAAGCCGCGCGCAGACGAAATCCGTGAATGGCTCTTTCAAGTGGGTAAACGAGTGCAGCTCAAAAAAGTCTCTGAAGTACGGCGCTGCTGCATTCTATACACCTTAGAGAGTAGGCCAGAAGCTCCATAAAGAAGCGACGCCGGGGAGGGGGAGTTGTGTACATTGAAAAGGGTGTAAGAGTTTTTGCCTCGGAAGAAAAGCTCCGGGTAATGCTCGCATGGTGCAGTGAAGCTAGCCACGAAAATACGGGCTATGAGCCCGCATGCGCTCAGCTAAGCTTACCGCAGCCCGAGCTCTCTCGCCTACTCGGCAACGTGTGGCAACTCCTATAGCTATATATACACATGCACACTGCACACGCTCACGTGCACAGAGAGACAGAGGCGCAGAGGGAGAGACGCGAGAGCTCGGGGCCCGCTGCTGCACTGCGGTGAATACTTTCACTGGTTTCACGGCCAACGGACGCGTTACACGATGCTAATAATACCGGCGCGCACATTGCTCCAGCGCCTCCGCTGCACACGCGCGCGCCTGCGCGAGGCCTATACTCGTACGTGTATATATATATACATACGAGCACACGTATACGCAGCAGGCGCGATTCGCCTCGCGTCTCTTGCTCTGCATCCGCGCGCGGCCGTGTATAGGAAACGAGCGGTGGCCTCGCCTCTTTTGCCAGGCGAATTCCTCTTGCCGCTCCAATCGCCAGCACTCCGTCTGTGTGTATATGTGTATATATATATACATATATATCTTTCTCGCTTGCTCGCTCACTATTTGATCGAAACGGTCATCGACCTGCTCTTTTCTTCCGCCACGCCACGCGCGCGTCTTAGCGCATTCGCTGCACATAGGCATGTATACACACATATACAGAGCGACGAGAGGGATCTTAGCGCACTGTTAGCGCATTCAGCGAGATATATAGCTCGGGAGAACAGCGGCGTGAGCGCGCGCGCCTCATCGATCTGATCTTGACCTCCATTCTCTAGCCCATTACAGATTTCTGCTACGAGCGCGCTGCTCCACTCTACTTTGCCTCTGCATTACTGAAAATCGCTCTGCATCCGTTAGGGATCATTAAGGAAATTCTTTGCCGTTCGGAGCTTTTATTATTAAACTCGGCAAAAGTGTCATTAGCAAATTGTTCTCTTTTAGCTCTCGGAGTGTAACCAACGTAACACCGGCACGGTATTATTATACGGTAATATAAAGACGAATTATCACGTCTGTCCATAGCCGTCTGTCACTACTTAACCTGCAAGAATTTCCCGCAATTTTTCAAGCGCGCCCAAAGGCCTCGTTCGACTCTCGCAAAAACAGCCACCGCGCACAGCAATGAGCGGCAAGTTCAGCTCGTCTCGCGGCGTGGCGAAGTTCGTGAGACGAAGCGTGAAAGGTATGCCCGCGACGGCGGAGGCGGCGTTGTTCCCCGACACGGAAAGTGCGCGCCGAGCATAGATATTGTGTGTCGTCGACACGCGTTGAACATCCGGCGGATGGTACCTCCGCCAGCACACACACACACACACGCTCCGAGAACAATGCACATTCGAGCGCCTCTTCGTTATATACTGTACGTATCTGCGTGCGCGCACTTTCTTGCGTCAAAAAAACGAGCCTCTTCCTCTCTTGTTTATACCTCTACGCGCCGTTCACCCTTGAGCTTTTCCGCCGCCGCCGCCACCGCCGCCGCCTGTGGCGTGGGTCTAAAATAAAAAATGGATACACGGCCGGCTTAGAGGCTAGAGAACGTGGTCGTACCGTTATTAATCCCCGCCGACTGTGTGTGTCCAAAAGTCAGAATGCCGGATTCTATTTTGGTGGAAACTTTGACCTCAAACTTTCGAGTTAGAGCGAGAGAGAGCGAGCTTCCGAGAAACCGAGATCGCACATATGAATTCTAAACAGAACGTGCCTTATTCCGGCGAGCGAGCGCGCTCTCCGTGTAATATTCTCGTCGACGAATAAAAAAGAAAAAAAATAGGTTCAACGTGCTCTCGAATACACGAGAGTCTTAACGCTCCTTCTCTCTCGCTTTTTCTCTTTCTCGACGTGCGCGTGTGCGCATGCATTCGCTCGCTCGCCGGGAATATAAGCGGATCAATTTGACGTGTGTACACGCGAGTGATTAGGAACGAACGTGACTTTTCTGTTACAACATTCCCTCGTTACGTTCGACGAATTTCGCCGAGCTTTCCTGCCGGGCATTAGCTCTATCGCGGACGCTCCTTTCGTGCTCAATGCCAATTCAATTATGTTTGCAATTTCGAGATTCCCGGGAAATCGGCCAAGCTTTGATTCCCCAGAATTTTCGAAACGTTCGAGAGCTCAGAAGGAATTTTTAAAAAATCCTACTTCGATACTCGCTCTGGCTGCGAAAAAATTGTCAACACGTCCGTTCCCGTTCTCCGTGCGAGCCTCTCTTTTAAAGGCTTCAAAGGCTTCGTTAGCGAGCGCGCGGCCGGCCTCTCAGCATTGTGATTTTACGCCGCTGGACAATCTAACGAGCTTTAAGGCGTTCTTAGCCGTACGCGTATATACACACATGCGTCGTGGCCCAGCTATTCATTAAGTTAGGCAACAACGACACACGTACGCTCATAGCTGCGAGCTGCTTCCCCTGAGCTCGCTTCGACCCAGCCTTCTTTTTTGCTCGCTACACGTTTTTGCAAGCGCAAGAAGCCCCTTTCACGCTGCCCTTCTACGACTCATTGTTTTCTCCTTTCTCATTCTCCCGCGTTCAAAGGCCTCGCTCCCTTGCCCTTGGTTCCTCCTTAACTTGTTTTCGGTACACACACACAGAGGCGCTCGCACGGCCTGTGCCCTTAAATTCCCTTTATCGCGAATCAGCGGCTTCACTTCTAGATCTCAAGGATGCAAAGCTCGCGCTCGCACATGTGTGCAAAAGCAAGCGCAGGATGCACGAGCGAGCACAGCCGGCTTTATACATACACACACGTTCCCCTTGCCCTTATACGCGTCTTCTCCTCGCGTGCGCTGCTGCCCCTCCACAATCGTCTCTCTCTCTCTCTCTCTCTTTCTCTCTCCCTTTCACTCGCTCGAGCGACGTCTCTGTCTCTCCCTCTCTCGGCCGCTTGCGCGCGCGCGCGCCTCAGTAGTAACAGCGCGCGCGACGCGGCCCCTACTCCCTATCCGTCCGTAGTTCGCGCGCTCGCGAGTGTCAGTGGGGCGAGCTACGCTGCCGCCTAGTTTTGCATGTGTGCAAGAGAGGAGGCGTGAGCTACTCTCGCGCGCGCGCGCGCGCGCCGACCGAGCGAGGAGGAAAGAAAGAAAGAGAGCCAGGCAGCAGCAGCAGCAGCCAGACAAGGTCATGGTTAGCGTGCGACGCGTGGAACGCCGCTGCTGCTGTCGCACTACACTGCAGCTCGGGAGAGGAGATATATGGACTCGCGCGCGCTCCCGCAGCCATCTTGGGAATGAATGCACTTGGCGACGCGTTACGTGCGGACGTGTAGCAGGGGATTTTTTTCTCGCAGCTAGGATGAGTGAGAGGATGAGATATTGCGCTGCTGCTGGATCGCTGGAAGCTGCCACTTGGGTTTTCCCGAATATTGTATAACGGAGGCGGACGCGCCGATGAGCGAATCGTCCTGTTGAGCTTGACGCGCACGTGAGTTGTGTGAAGCCTGGATAAGAGGAGATTGCCGGCTTTTGTGATTTCTTATGAGTATAAGCAGAGATTAGAGTAGGAAAATGCATTGCGTATATGCGACTGGTAGATGGCTTTTGAAAGCGCTTTGATGTTTCGAGAATCGTAAAATTGAAATAGAGTTGTCTTTTTTTGTAAAGCAAGACAATGATACCTACCTGTTTTCAATATAAAAGACTTGTGTTCTCTATTTGAAAGGTTCCCTTGAATTCATAATCGTTGCCTCATTCAATACAATGCATTGATGCAACGCTGGAAAGGGAACATTAGCCGGCGCGTGAAAATTCATCATTATGCGCGCGTTTTATTATGAAAAAATGTAAATACCAGCGGGAGGGAATTAATGATTGTTTGCCTTTTTATTTGGAAGGCGCGAGGGCACGCCAGAAAAGATCGTTAGGAATAAATTTGAACGAGCCGTGATTTTGAAACTTAGCTATACGGCACAGATACTCGCAAGCACTGCCCGTTAATGAGCGTCTTAATGAGCGAGCTGATTTTGCATGATGTGGCAATAATGGAATATGCTCTCGAATTTGTAAGAATTAGCACTCGGTTAGCATTTTTTACGCAACTCTCGTAACGCTGCCAGCACGCATACACATACGATTCGCGTATATAAATCCGCACGGCCCACGAGAGGTGATAGGAGGGCGCGATAAGGCAGAGGCAGTACCTATATACACTCGCACAAACAAGTACGCAACTCAATAAACTCGGATCGATCCAACGTGCGGCGCCGTATAGTAACGTCCTCAAAATCCTTGGCCGCAGGCTCGCTTTGCATAATGAATCGCTATAAAGTCTCTATGAGCGCTTAAATTTTACAAGCTCCTTCTCGCGTGCGCGGCCCATAACCGTTAGCGCCTCGTGCCCATATTAGACGAGCCGGATCGCGAAAATAAAAAAAGAACGGCGAGAAGAAAAATAGGACGTTCCCTCGACACGTTTGTGTAACAACTATCTCTCGTGCGCGGAGGAGGGATTAATTAAATTAGAGCGCGATCGCTGCTGGGCTCGGCCCGCGTATTAATTGCGAGTAACGGCGAGCGATGACGCGCTTAGCGTGTATATACACAAGCATATAAACGTGCACGCACAGCTCGAGTCGAAACAAAGGGGGGACACGTCATCGTCGCCACTTTCGGTTTCAGCCCGTGAGAAATGCCACGTCTATAAGCACGCGTCGATGCACAATCGAGTCGCTGCGTCGATTTCAATTTTTGGAATGCTCCCAATCGCGCGTTTCTATATACGAGGAGAGGGCGCGAGAGGCACGCGCGAGCCAAAAGTTTCCTAAACGACTGGCCTTGCAAGCTCAGACGTAATCCAAGCTCCGCGCTTCTCCGAAGTTAGCGCCACTATCTGCGCTCTCTTTCTGTCTCGGCTTACCGTTTCAGCGGTACTCGAGCCTGCAGCGCAGATAGCAGGACGCGCGCTCGCTCTCGTACTTATCGACTTTATGACGTTAATTTAAGACATTCGAGAGATAGACGACGGGCATCCGAGCACGGAAGAATGCGCGTCCAGAATGCTTTTCCTGGAACGGCTTGTATCGCGCGGCTCCTCTTGCGTTCCACGTTGCTCGCGCAGAATAGAATCCCGCTCCAAAAAGGAAAGAGGCGAAAGACAAATTCGAGGCTATTTCCGAGAAGGCTCGGGGGACTATCGTCGCAAAAACAACAGGCGGCGGCGAGCGTAGCTTTCGCTTTCGCGACTCTCTCTCCCATGCTTGACCTTGAGTCTGGTAAGAAACAGCAGCCGCAGCGGTGGGAGATCGCATCAGTCGTGAGGATATCCCGAAGGAAGTGGGCGATCCTCCCGCGGAGGGAGGCGGGCTGAACGGCAGCGTCGACGACGACGACGACGACGAGGACGGCGCCTCTCTCCGCGGGCCGCGATCCGGAGGTAGGAGAGAGAGGAAAACAATGGTGATTGTCTCGAAACGTTTACAGCCTAATTATGTGAACATGGCCGAGGCACGGTGGAGTAACAATGCTATAACTCGTAACAATGTACGATTGTTCATTGTCTGCGCGGCCCTCTCCGGGACTCTCCTCCTCCTCCTCCTCCTTCCACCTTCCTTCTTATCCTTCGTCTTTCCTCTTCCTCCCTTCCTCGGCACGCACTCACCTCTCTTCCCCCCAGAGTGCGAGCTCTCTTCCTTTTTCCCCCCGCACACAGCCGTGTACTCCTGCGCTTATCTACATATGATATACTTGTAAAGCGCTCGCATTACATCCTCCCGCGTCCGGCCTACCCTATACCTTGCAGATAGCTCTACGTTTTCACCCCGTGAATGCTACCGTTGATCGGAAAATCGATGCCACCTTTACAGAAGATACATTTAATTAACGCGAGCCTCGCACCCTATCGTCGACTCCTCGACCCCCCGCTGCAATAATAATAATACCGCGAGGGGCTGGCTCGAGGGTCAAAGGACACACTCTACGATATTACCCGGCCTAACGAAAGGTACAGATACGCTCGCTGCTCTCTGCTTATAGCCTCCCTCTCGCAAGCTTCGTATTTGATGAATAGGAGCGCTGCAGGAGAGAAAACACGAAAAAGGAGTGAGCGCGCCCGCGAGTTAATTAGACGGAGAGGATATCCGCAAGGAGCTCTCCTAGCGCACGGCGCTGAAAGCCGCGCTTGAAATTTCCGCGGCGCTCCTCGTTAGAGCAGAAAGCTCCCTCGCTCTTGATATTCCCTTTTAAATCAAAACCTTCGCCCCGCGCGCGCGCATCTTAATTTATCGCTCGAACTCGTATTGTAAACAGTCGGCTTGGAAGGAAGCTCGCTTTCAGTGAATCGCGCTGATTGCGGGAGTGCGTCACGCGCGGGCATAATTCACGCGAATCGCTCGAGATAAACACTTTGGCATCCGCAGGGGTGAGCAGTGGAAAGAAAGAAGATCGCGAGCGTGTATATAAGTATACTTGCGTACGTTTGACGCTAGCGCCATGTTTGGCTCGTTCTTGGCGAAGGCCACGAAAGGAATCGTGAATTCGGGTCGTTGAACCGCGGCTCATCGCTCGACGAACTATATTGAATAAATAAGGGAGAGCGATAGGGTGTGCGCAGGCGCGTGGGAGTGTGTGTTTTTGCGATAGTAGAGCAGCTCGCGGCTTGCGGCGCGATATAAATTTCCCGCTGATGCGCGCTTGCGAGTCCTAGTTCTGTGAGAGAATCGCGGCCTTCGGGAATCGAAGTGGTGTGCGCGCGCGCGCGCGAGTGAGCAAACGTGCGAGGCACGCAGCTCGAATTTACGCGCCGATAAACATATTGATAAAACTTTGCTCTATTGTTCTGCGTGCGCGCGCGGCCGCGAGTCGTTAATAGTTCCGAGGCTTTTGAGCTGCTGGCGCGAGCGAGCGCCTTATTATATTCGGCCTGTTTATGGATTTCGTTAGAGTTTGCTATTTGAATGGGGAATTACAATAAAAAAA